>JAGFBZ010000512.1:0-17500 GCA_018398805.1 Hirundichthys speculiger
GACCACTAGAGGCTGCAGTTCCTCTACTGACCACTAGAGACCTCAGTTCCTCTACTGACCACTAGAGGCTGCAGTTCCTCTACTTACCATTAGAGACTGCAGTTACTCTACCGGCCAGTAGAGGCTGCAGTTCTTCTACTGTCCACTAGAGACCTCAGTTCCTCTACTGACCACTAGAGGCTGCAGTTTTTCTACTGTCCACTAGAGACTGCAGTTCCTCTACTGACCACTAGAGGCTGCAGTTCTTCTACTGTCCACTAGAGATTGGCTCCAAAGTTGAGTCCGTCTCCATTGACCTCCATACTGAATGTTAAACTATACAGCTGAAGTAAACATATAATGTACTTTCAAACCAAATCTTTCAAAAGTATACTATAAACTTGAAGAAGTACACTATCTAGTGATCAGTAGGGGAACTGCAATTAAAATTACTTCTCACATCAGACCATTAAGGTAGGTGTTGCCTCTTTTAAGCTGTTTTAAACTGAATAGTGTTTTTCTGGAATATTTGCAGTCACAGTGTGGCCAGTGTAAAGATATTTGTGATCTTTTATCTGGTGTCAAGAAGACACCAAAAAACATAAAAGACTTATTATGCCATGCAGAATATTTTTCGTCTGAGTCAGTACACTCTCTTAACATCACAATGAAGAGAATGCATGACTGTGTCCTGAGTTGTTTTCTCTTTATAAATGCAGCTTTCACATGTTACAATTCTGACATATGTGTGTTTACATTTGTCTCAGTCCAGGATCAGAGATGTCAATCAAATGTGCTTCGGTTTGCAAATCACAAAATTTTGGAGGTTAGGATCAAGGTTATTATAGTTAACGAAAATGAACGAATAAACAAAAACTAGAATTGAAAAAACATTTTCTATAACTAAAATAAAATAAAAACGAGTTTTTTAAAAAACGATAACTAACTGAAACTGTATTATGTGTTTATAAAACAAATTAAAATTAACTCTAATATCAAGAATGTCTTTCGTTTTCGTATTTGTACTTTTTTTTCTTTTTACTTCTCTCTGCTGTACAACAACAGCAAAGAAAACAAACAAAAAACTTAGAGTGATCAGTGATGGCGGAGGCAAAAGTTGGGAGAAAGCGTCTCAGTCCTATTTGGGATTTCTTTGAGTATGACTGTATTAATGATAAAAGTAAGTGCCTAGTTGTAGAAGCAGGTGATGAATGTGTGGAATACTACCCCACGAATCTAAACGTCCGTTTGAAAAGCTCGCATAAGAAGGCTAACCAAGAGTACCTGGATAAGCTAGCCTCGCTGCCTGCCTCAGCGTTGCCATGTGTACGATAATTTGGCCCTCTGTACGATGTTCAATCAATAATCCTAAAAAAGGCCAAATGTACAATACTTCGACTGTTTCAAATTATTGCCTGCCGCAACTGTCTGTAGGAGAGTTTTTGTGAACCCTGAAGGATTCTGTTCCCATGTGACATGTTTCCAGCCAATCGTGCTTTGCTGAGCGGGAGATACGAGTGGGTCTCAGAACAACGAGCTTGATAGGCTGAATGGTCGGCTTCACCCTCTATTTAACACTAGAGTGATTAGATTTGACTAGAGCGCATCATTGGGCTTGTTATTTTGGTTATGACAGATGTACGATAATTTCCCTCTAAATACGATAATTTTGAGTCTCTGGTACAAAAATCCTAGTGATGGGTTGATGACGCGTCATGGAACATTTCAATACATTGCAAACTGTGTTGATACTGTGTCACTGAATACTGACACCTGCTGGACATTAAAAATCCCTACAGGCAACCGAGTTGTCAGACTCAACTGACACCAATATGATGACCTAGTCTGCAATAATAAAATGGAAGTCATTGTATTGTATATGGCATCATTGAATATCTGAATTTAAATTTAAAATATCTCTTTTATCTTCAGATACAGTTAATAAATAATGTGAACATGTATCATAAAAATCTAAGTGACCGTGTTGTCAATGAAGATGCTTGTGGACTGTGATTTTCTTTTTTTTTCATAGATTTTTATTCAAAAAATTTGTTTTTCCAATGTATTGAGCTTCAGTCTATTTCGCTTTTTGGACAAAAGTTCTTCAGCCTTGGAAAAGACCCTCTCACAAGGGACAGAGGATGCTGGTCTGCAAAGACACTGCAAAGCTGCAGAGGCTTTTGGTTGTCCCAGTATCTGAAAGGAATCCTGGGACCTGGAACAGTTCCCTGAACCCTTCACTCTCCACAATGCTGAGGGGCTGGCAGTCCTTCAGGATGAAATTTAGCAGAGCTTCATCCAGCATCTGCTTCCTGGAAGCTTAATGGTTAAAAAAAGCAAATAATAAATTAATAGGAGTTAATTATCAATAAGGCAACTGTGAATAAGTTGCAGAATGGCTGTGTACCTGGGTTCATCCTGGGTGTATCTGGGACTTCATATTACTGCCTGGCCCTATAATGTCTCAGTACTGAGGAGGTGGACTTGTTCAAATATGAAAGCTCTGTTGAGCAAATTCAACATTTAACCTGCAGAAAATAATATGAATAGTAAACTAAGAGTCACATTGAAATGAATTTGTATTTAGATAGATCAAGTGAAAACTTTAAGAGGATGAAATAACACAGAAATTAAAACAAATACCTTGTTTTTCACTGCTCTCACACCAGCAATCTTTTCTCAAACAACTGTCAAGCCAGCCCTCTTTGAAATGTTTGTCCCGTTTTGCTGTTGAAATTACGGCAATCGCTAACTACAGTGTTTTCAAAATAAGAGCGGTTATGAGAGCAGTTATATAAAGTCCGTCCATCCACCCATCCATCATCTCAGCCCGTTTATTCCTATGTAGGGTCTCAGGGATCTGCTGGAGTCTATCCAAGCTCTCTTCAGATCTAAAGTCAGAGGTCCACCTGGACAGCTCTCTAGTGTTATATAAAGTCATAGTGAAAAATAAAGATGAACAGTATTTGCTAAGACATTACATAACTGCAACATGTGAGAAATAATAGTAAGTTTTATATACATATATATATATATATATATATATATATACACTACTGGTCAAAAGTTTTAGAACACCCCTATTTTTCCTGTTTTTATTTAAATTAAAGCGGGTCGAGTCCAGTGAATGACTTTAAATGGTACAAAGGTAAGCAGTAAACTGCCAGAGGTGGAAAAAAAGTTTAGATTGCCAAAACAAATTTCAGAGTCATAAAAAAAAGAGGGGTCTTTTTCAGGGATCAAGCAACAATGGATGTAAATTAAGTCTTGAAATTTGATGCAAACAATTCCCACAGATTTCCCAACCTCTGTTGATTACTTACAAAGCTCTTAAGTAATCAACAGATTGCTGGATCCAGAGTTGGTGACTTGTACAGAGTGACTGACACTCTGGACCAAAAGGGCTACAACGGCATTTTACAGAGCCATCCAGTACCTTCTCTGGTCTACGCCTAGTCGCTTAGGGGTTCATCTTACAGCAAGATAATGATCCAAAACATACATCCATTCTGTCAGAATGACCTTAAAAGAAAAAAACAAGACGGTCGGCTTCAAATGATGTAATGGCAGCCCTGTGTCCAGACCAGAACCCCATTGAGCTGGTTTGGGATGAACTGGAGAGAAAGATGAAAGCAAAACAACCTGCAAGTTCAACACATTTCTGGAAACTTCTGACAGTGTTGGGAAGAACCTTCCCAACAATATTAGATTTCCATTGTAGAAAGAAAGCCACTAACACAAGTGTGTTTGTCTGTTATATCTGCAAAAAGTGGCGACTTTGATGACTCAAAGATTGTGGTTATATTTTTGTAAAAGAGATTTCATGATATCTTTTTTCAAATATCTAATTGTTTGTGTTCTATACAGTTAATTCAGATTACAGAGGACATTAAGCCTACTGTATTACAAGCCTCACCTCCCTGGTAAGGTCTATGCAGGGTGGAAGAGAGAAGAGTTTGAGGATTGATTGGAGATCCGAAATCCAGATCCAAGGAGGAACAATGCGGGTTCCATCCTGGTCGTGGAACACTGGACCAGCTCTATACCCTCACTAGGGTCCTTGAGGGAACATGGGAATTTGCCCAACCAGTCCACATGTGTTTTGGGGACTTGGAAAAGGCATTTGAGCGTGTCCCTCGGGGGGTTCTGTGGGGGGTACTCCAGGAGTATGGGGTGCTGGGCCCGTTGTTACGGGCTGTCCAGTCCATGTACAAATGGAGTAGGAGCTTGGCCCGCATTGCCGGTTGTAAGTCGGATTAGTTTTCAGTGAGGGTTGGACTCCGCCAGGGCTGCCCTTTGTCACCGATTCTGTTCATAATGTTTATGGACAGAATTTCTAGGCGCAGCCAAGGAGCGGAAGGGTTCCGGTTCGGTGGTGTCAGGATCTCGTCTCTGCTGTTTGCAGATGACGTGGTCCTGTTGGCGCCATCAAGTGGGGATCTGCAGCTCTCGCTGGAGCGGTTCGCAGCCGAGTGTGAAGCGGCAGGGATGAGAATCAGCACCTCCAAATCTGAGACCATGGTCCTCAGACGGAAAAGGGTAGAATGCCTCCTCCGGTCGGGAGTGAGGTTCTGCCTCAAGTGGAGGAGTTTAAGTATCTCGAGGTCTTGTTCACGAGTGATGGGAGAAAGGAGCGGGAGATCGATAGTCGGATTGGTGCGGCGTCTGCTGTGGTGCGGACTTTGTACCGGTCCGTTGTGGTGAAGAGAGAGCTGAGCCAAAAGGCAAGGCTCTCTGTTTACCGGTCGACCTGTTTACTAGTTGATATACACTCAAGGAAAAAAGAAACGCACCACTGCTTTTTTACCACATTTTCTTTTGGTTACTTATTTTTAATGGAAATATTACATGTGCACATCAACCATATACCTGTCCCTGATATTCAGACCCAATTAATCAATGCTTGTGACAGTTTCAATAGCAATAACATGACCAAACAATAAAGCATCACAGTAAACAAAAACACAGTTATTTGATTCGATTGTCAGTAATTAACATAACCACCATTCGCCTCAAGGACACTGATAATTGATGGGTCCCAATGGTTTCAGCAGCAGTTCTTGTTGCTGGTCGAAACCTGTCACGGAGATGTGACAGCCGATTCACTCGGTCCTGTGCGGCCGTTGTGACACGTGGTCGACCAGATCTTGGACGGTCATTGGAGGATCCAGTGGTCTGGAAACGCTCAGCAAGGCGTACAACAGTAGAGTGATGGACTCCAAACACCCTGGCTACAGCCCGTGTGCTCCTTCCAGCTTGAAGCATGCCAATGGCACGATCTCTCTCTGGTTGCTGTAGTCGTGGCATCGTGAACAAATGTGCTTTTTTATCCATTTTGGTGTCTTTTTATAGGGAATGGTTGTGCACAATTGAGGACAGGTCCAATTCATCTCTGAGTTTACTCATGACCCAGACATAGGTGATTATACAAAACTACAATTGTTATTGCTGATCAAAATCAATCAACCGGAACCAGGAAAACAGTGATTTCATTTTGACTCAAGATTGTACTAAACTCATTGTAGTCTGTAATTTTTCACTGTCTATAATATTTTTGGAAAAATTGAGAAAACGAAAATCGTGCGTTTCTTTTTTCCTTCAGTGTATATATACATATATATATATGTGTGTGTGTGTGTGTGAGTGCAGTCACCTGTCCGCACAATGGTTTCTCATTCATACAAGAATGACATAATAGAAAGCATGTATGAACGCTGTATTCTAACAACACTGAAAAACCTATAAAGTAGAAAATCCTGGTTTCCCCAGACTCATTCCACTTCTCTCTAGTAGTACCTACTCTGGTAACGTCACTCAAAAGGTTTCAGCCGAAGTGGTCAAAGTAGTGGTAGTATTGTTATGTTAACTCAGTTATTCTGATTAAACATGTGGGAACTTTCCTGTCAAATCAACTGCAGTGATTTGGACTAAAGCTGCTGCACCTCTAATGGAATTATTTCTGTTGTTTATTTTGAGCTGTTTCATGTAAATTAATTAAACTTCTAGGTTAGAGTTTGTTGGGTTTTTTAGGTTTTTTTGAGGTTTAGCTCCCTGAGACTCCTGGCTTTGAAGTACTGTGACTTGTCTCATGAATGGCTTCATGTTATGTTCATGTGTCTTTAATCTTTTTATTTTTAAACCCAGCAAACATAAGTGCATCTAACAGGAGTAGCATTACACACATGTTTTTTCTTGTTGGCTGCTGTGTTATTTGCAGGGGCGCCGCTCGGGATTTTGGGCCCCATGAAAAGAATCTTTACAGGGCCCCCCAACACAGCGCCGAAATTTGTTGATGCTATTTTTGATCATCATTAGGGGCCTCTCTGGGCCCCCCTCAATCATGGGCCCCCATAATCCGTATCCTTTACCCCCCCTTTTCGGCACCCCAGGTTATTTGTGTATAGCTGTTCACATGTTTTTATTACACAATACTTTGTCTGATGTCTTGTCTACAAAATCTACCAAATAAGACTTAACCTAACACTGAAACTAATACAAAGTAAACTAAAACTAAGCATTTAAGAAAAAAAACTGCTCTAAAAACTAATGAAAACTAACTGAATTTGAAAAACTAAACAAAAAACTAAAACTAATCAAAAATCCAAAACTATTATAACCCTGGTCAGGATTCTGGTTGTCACCTTACGTCATAAAGAACCAAAGCAGCAGGAGTTTAAAGATAACAAAGTTATGACTCATTCGTAAAAGATCATAAAGTTGAGTCTTAAACGGCTAATATGCACTAAAATCTTTAAGCTAATTATAAACCCTAACACCCACCTTAGACCTCTTTTGTTCCCCATAGTTATATATTTTTATCTATTCTAGAACAACACACTTCCTTAGTTCTGTCTTGAGTAAATTATTTGAGTAGACTGTGTTTCAAAGGTGATTCAGATTAAACACAATTCAACTTGAATCAAATCCTAAAAGCTTTTGTCTTCTTCCAGAGGCTGAACGATGGGTCATAAATGGTCACTAACTAATGAGACCCCTCACACTTGGTATTGGTTCAAAGAAGGAAAAGTGGTAAGTTTATATAGTGGATAGTTTAAGTTTTACAACATTGTATGATCACTGATGTTATTGTTGCACCTTTTCTTTTTATTTCCTTTAGTATGGTCACAAACTAGAAGGAAAAGAGCAAGGAGGATTTGGACACAACAGATTGTCTTCAGTACATTTAGATCCCGCTTCACTTCAGGTTTTGCTGACTGAAAAAGGGATTTTCATTCGATTTAGAGATCGCTCAGGGTGGGACCTGAGGGGTCCATCTGTCACTTCATACACCATAAGAGAGAACGCTAGAGAATTTTTACTGATTCAGGACTCATCTCAAAAAGTCGTTGACCGCTGTCCCAACTTTGGTAAGTATGACTTTCCTGGTTTACAGCTAATTTACAACGATAGTGAGACCAGAGATGAGGATTAAGGGTTGCAGTTTAAAGGCTTATTCACAATCCAGAAAATGACAAAAAGAGTGTGGTTCATACAGATCCATATCCTTCCTAAATATTCATTATTGATTACTTGCTCCAATAACTGTGAAGAGATGATTAAATCAGAAATCATATTTTCTAGACACTAACCAAACAGACACTGTCAACGATTTACTATTTCCCCTACCCTTCCAATGTGAGAGGAGATGAACCAACCTGGAGACTTAGTGGCAGAACCTGCACTGGGTTTGATTCCTGGTTGCATCAGGAAGGGCATCTGATGTAAAACGTGGCTAATCAATAATGCCGATTACACATCTGTGACGAAACTGAAAAGAAAGTTTTACGTTACACTCAGTTGACAAACTGAACCAAAACAATTTCTAATCAGTCATAAACAGGGCTTGACGCTAACTTGTTTGCTCACCAGCCACTGTGGCTAGTGTTTTTCCTCAGTCATTAGCCATTTAGTCTTTATGCTAGCCACAGTTTTGCTGTCAGTTTTTTTCTTCTTCACAATATTCTTGCATTTACATTTTAAATACAAACAATTGGTACAACTATTGTGATGTGTCATATCAAAGAATAAGTTACCAGCCAAAGTTGCCTGTGAGACAGAAATTGTTACTAGCCACAGCCAAATTTTACCAGCATTTGGCCAGTTGGCCGGTGTCAGTGTCAAGCCCTGGTAATAAACCTTAATGAAAAAAAAAAAACATTTGATTGTGTCCAATATGAATTTCTGCATTTAACTTTACAATGATTTGACTTTAATGATAAGCTAATGTGTTGCCTCTGTGTAGGTGCCATATGCATGTCCATGTATTTGATAATTGAGTTTCTGAGTTTTATTAGAACATGGAACTTTGTTTTGAATTATTATTATTGAATAATTATTATCATTTGCATTGTTATTCATTTTGCCTTTGGTGATTTACCACAGACTAAGGTTTATGTTTGCATAGGTATTTTGTGTATGACAATGTGATTGCTTTACATTTTATAATTTAAAGGTGTATCCCTGTTTCTTTAAGAATGGCTAACTTACGCACATTGTAACCGAAGAACAGAGTCGCTGGCAAGAGGCAGGAGTCTCACGGTTTTCTGAGCGGCTCAGGCCAGATTATGTGCCTTGGAACATGTGTCGCGGACCTTTCATTTAACAACAGTTCGCTTGTTATCACTTGTTTTTATTATTTCTTGTAAAAATAAATGAACCAAAATAGGCATCACTGGGAAGATGTTTTTTCCTCTTTTTTTTTTTCTTTGGATGAAGACTCCAGCCATAGACTCCTTATTTGGATAATAAATAGAATTTCATTGGGAAAAATTCTCCACTCTGTACTGTCATGATGCTGGTATGAGGATGCTGTCAGGGATGCCCCCTAATAAAAACCTTTTAGCTCATAGAGCTCATCACTCAGTAAACTAGAGAAGATAACAGGGATTCTGATTAAAAACACTGATTATTAAATATGTCTGAGTCCCTCCAGTCCAGAATCGAGCCTCACAGTTTCCACTCAGTGAAATACTCATGACTCCACTTCACATGGAGACTGAATGAGAGAAGGAAGCAGATATTAAACTGACAGGATGGTGGGTTAAATGTAAAGAAAAAGTTCACCATCTTATGTTTGAATAAATGGAAAGAGTTTTCAAACATGAACTCTAGATTTTTATTACCTGCAAACCTGCTGGAGTGTAGCTTTGATGGTTGACCGTTTCCAGGCGTTTTTGTCAGATAATCCAACCTTACTAGTCAGAACTAAGACAACACAGAATTAGAAATGGGTTTGAGTTTGACTGTAGTTTGAACGTATTTAAGGAACATACCACTCCCTTCATTTCAAAGGCAAATACAATTTCCTTTCCAGCTGCTCCCTGTTTGGGATGACCACAGCAGAGTGATCTGCATGGTTAGTCTGGTACAGGTTTTAGGCCAGATACTCTTTATGATGAAGACAGGTTTAGACCTGAACCTCCTGCATGGTAGGCAGCAGGACTACGACTCAGCCGCCAGGGAGGTGAACACCAGAAACTAATACCTCTAAAATACTACTTGTGGAAAGCAAAAAGGCAGTGAGGCGGAAGTGGCTTGAAGAGAATCCACCAACAAAAGATGAATGGATGATAACTGTGAATTAATTATATACGGAGTCTCTTTTTCTCTGAGAGTCCGTGATGATATCTCTGAAAGTACTGCTACAGATAGTGGACTGTGTGATCTGGACCAACCAGCTGACATCCCTCATACAATTCTACTGAGTGATTCTGAAACCTGTTGTGCCTCAAACTGTGCAGCACCAGCAGCTTGGAGGTCCAGGTTGTTGGTGGTACAGGGTACAGGAGGTCCAGGTTGTTGGTGGTCCAGGGTACAGGAGGTTAAGGTTGTTGGTGGTCCTGGGTACAGGAGGTCCAGGTTGTTGGTGGTGCAGGGTACAGGAGGTTCAGGTTGTTGGTGGTCCAGGGTAAAGGAGGTCCAGGTTGTTGGTGGTCCAGGGTACAGGAGGTTCAGGTTGTTGGTGGTCCAGGGTACAGGAGGTCCAGGTTGTTAATGGTACAGCATACAGGTGGTCCAGGTTGTTGGTGGTGCAGGGTACAGGAGGTTCAGGTTGTTGGTGGTCCAGGGTAAAGGAGGTCCAGGTTGTTGGTGGTCCAGGGTACAGGAGGTTCAGGTTGTTGGTGGTCCAGGGTACAGGAGGTCCAGGTTGTTAATGGTACAGCATACAGGTGGTCTAGGTTGGTGATGGTACAGGGTACAGGAGGTCCAGGTTGTTGGTGGTCCAGGATACAGGTGGTCCAGGTTGTTGGTGGTCCAGATTACAGGTGGTCTAGGTTGTTGATGGTCCAGGGTACAGTTGGTCCAGGTTGTTGATGGTCCAGGGTACAAGTGGTCCAGGTTGTTGGTGGTCCAGGGTACAGGAGGTCCAGGTTGTTGGTGGTCCAGGGTACAAGCGGTCCAGGATGTTGGTGGTCCAGGGTACAGGAGGTCCAGGTTGTTGGTGGTCCAGGGTACAGGAGGTCCAGGTTGTTGGTGGTACAGGGTACAGGAGGTCCAGGTTGTTAGTGGTACAGTATACAGGTGGTCTAGGTTGTTGATGGTACAGGGTACAGGAGGTGCAGGTTGTTGGTGGTCCAGGTTACAGGTGGTCCAGGTTGTTAATGGTCCAGGGTACAGGTGATCCAGGTTGTTGGTGGTCCAGGTTACAGGTGGTCCAGGTTGTTGATGGTCCAGGGTACAAGGTGGTCCAGGTTGTTGATGGTCCAGGGTACAAGTGGTCCAGGTTGTTGGTGGTCCAGGGTACAGGAGGTCCAGGTTGTTGGTGGTCCAGGATAGAGGTGGTCTAGGTTGTTGATAGTCCAGGTTGTTGGTGGTCCAGGTTTTTGGTGGTCCAGGTTACAGGTGGTCTAGGTTGTTGATGGTACAGGGTACAGGAGGTCCAGGTTGTTGGTGGTCCAGGTTACAGGTGGTCCAGGTTGTTGATGGTCCAGGGTACAGGTGGTCCAGGTTGTTGGTGGTCCAGGGTACAGGAGGTCCAGGTTGTTGGTGGTCCAGGGTACAGGAGGTCCAGGTTGTTGGTGGTACAGGGTACAGGAGGTCCAGGTTGTTAGTGGTACAGTATACAGGTGGTCTAGGTTGTTGATGGTACAGGGTAGAGGAGGTCCAGGTTGTTGGTGGTCCAGGGTACAGGAGGTCCAGGTTGTTGGTGGTCCAGGGTACAGGAGGTTCAGGTTGTTGGTGGTCCAGGGTACAGGAGGTCCAGGTTGTTAATGGTACAGTATACAGGTGGTCTAGGTTGGTGATGGTACAGGGTACAGGAGGTCCAGGTTGTTGGTGGTCCAGGATACAGGTGGTCCAGGTTGTTGGTGGTCAAGATTACAGGTGGTCTAGGTTGTTGATGGTCCAGGGTACAAGTGGTCCAGGTTGTTGGTGGTCCAGGGTACAGGAGGTCCAGGTTGTTGGTGGTCCAGGGTACCAGGGTACAGGCGGTCCAGGTTGTTGGTGGTCCAGGGTACAGGGTCCAGGTTGTTGGTTGGTCCAGGGTACAGGAGGTCCAGGTTGTTGGTGGTACAGGGTACAGGAGGTCCAGGTTGTTAGTGGTACAGTATACAAGTGGTCTAGGTTGTTGATGGTACAGGGTACAGGAGGTCCAGGTTGTTGGTGGTCCAGGTTACAGGTGGTCCAGGTTGTTAATGGTCCAGGGTACAGGTGATCCAGGTTGTTGGTGGTCCAGGTTACAGGTGGTCCAGGTTGTTGATGGTCCAGGGTACAAGTGGTCCAGGTTGTTGGTGGTCCAGGGTACAGGAGGTCCAGGTTGTTGGTGGTCCAGGATACAGGTGGTCTAGGTTGTTGATGGTCCAGGGTGCAGGTGGTCCAGGTTTTTGGTGGTCCAGGGTACAGGTGGTCTAGGTTGTTGATGGTACAGGGTACAGGAGGTCCAGGTTGTTGGTGGTCCAGGGTACAGGAGGTCCAGGTTGTTGGTGGTACAGGATACAGGTGGTCTAGGTTGTTGGTGGTACAGGATACATGTGGTCTAGATTGTTGATGGTCCAGGGCACAGGAGGTTCAGGTTGTTGTTGGGACAGGGTACAGGAGGTTCAGGTTGTTGGTCGTCCAGGGTACAGGAAGTCCAGGTGTTGGTGGTACAGGGTACAGGAGGTCCGGGTTGTTAATGGTACAGGATACAGGTGGTCTAGGTTGTTGATGGTACAGGGTACAGGAGGTCCAGGTTGTTGGTGGTCCAGGACACAGGTGGTCCAGGTTGTTGGTGGTCCAGGTTACAGGTGGTCTAGGTTGTTGATGGTCCAGGGTAAAGGTGGTCCAGGTTGTTGATGGTCCAAGGTACAAGTGGTCCAGGTTGTTGGTGGTCCAGGGTACAGGAGGTCCAGGTTGTTGGTGGTCCAGGGTACAGGAGGTCCAGGTTGTTGGTGGTACAGGATACAGGAGGTCCGGGTTGTTAATGGTACAGGATACAGGTGGTCCAGGTTGTTGGTGGTCCAGGACACAGGTGGTCCAGGTTGTTGGTGGTCCAGGTTACAGGTGGTCTAGGTTGTTGATGGTCCAGGGTACAGGTGGTCCAGGTTGTTGATGGTCCAGGGTACAAGTGGTCCAGGTTGTTGGTGGTCCAGGGTACAGGAGGTCCAGGTTGTTGGTGGTCCAGGGTACAGAAAGGTCCAGGTTGTTGGTGGTCCAGGTTACAGGTGGTCCAGGTTGTTGGTGGTCCAGGGTACAGGAGGTCCAGGTTGTTGGTGGTCCAGGTTACAGGTGGTCCAGGTTGTTAATGGTCCAGGGTACAGGTGATCCAGGTTGTTGGTGGTCCAGGTTACAGGTGGTCCAGGTTGTTGATGGTCCAGGGTACAGGTGGTCCAGGTTGTTGATGGTCCAGGGTACAAGTGGTCCAGGTTGTTGGTGGTCCAGGGTACAGGAGGTCCAGGTTGTTGGTGGTCCAGGATACAGGTGGTCTAGGTTGTTGATGGTCCAGGGTGCAGGTGGTCCAGGGTACAGGTGGTCTAGGTTGTTGATGGTACAGGGTACAGGAGGTCCAGGTTGTTGGTGGTCCAGGTTACAGGTGGTCCAGGTTGTTGATGGTCCAGGGTACAGGTGGTCCAGGTTGTTGATGGTCCAGGGTACAAATGGTCCAGGTTGTTGGTGGTCCAGGGTACAGGAGGTCCAGGTTGTTGGTGGTCCAGGTTATTGTTCGTACAGGGTACAGGAGGTCCAGGTTGTTGGTGGTCCAGGTTGTTGGTGGTCCAGGTTATTGGTGGTACAGGGTACGGGTGGTCCAGGCTGTTGGTGGTGCAGGGTACAGGTGGTCCAGGTTGTTGGTGGTCCAGAATACAGGTGGTCACAGTTGTTGGTGGTCCAGGTTATTGGTGGTACAGGGTACAGGTGGTCCAGGCTGTTGGTGGTCCATGGTACAGGTGGTCCAGGTTGTCGGTGGTCCAGGGTACAGGTGGTCCCAGTTGTTGGTAGTCCAGGTTATTGGTGGTACAGGGTACAGGTGGTCCATGTTGTTGGTGGTCCAGGGTACAGGATGTCCAGATTGTTAGTGGTACAGGATACAGGTGGTCTAGATTGTTAATGGTACAGGGTACAGGAGGTCCAGGTTGTTGGTGGTACAGGGTACAGGAGGTCCAGGTTGTTGGTGGTACAGGATACAGGTGGTCTAGGTTGTTGGTGGTACAGGATACATGTGGTCTAGATTGTTGATGGTCCAGGGCACAGGAGGTTCAGGTTGTTGTTGGGCCAGGGTACATGAGGTTCAGGTTGTTGGTGGTCCAGGGTACAGGAAGTCCAGGTGTTGGTGGTCCAGGGTACAGGAGGTCCAGGTTGCTGGTGGTACAAGATACAGGTGGTCTAGGTTGTTGATGGTCCTGGGTACAGGAGGTCCAGGTTGTTGGTGGTCCAGGGTACAGGAGGTCCAGGTTTTTAGTGGTACAGGATACAGGTGGTCTAGGTTGTAGATGCTCCAGGGTACAGGAGGTCCAGGTTGTTGGTGGTCCAGGGTACAGGAGGTCCAGGTTGTTGGTGGTCCAGGGTACAAGTAGTCCAGGTTGTTGGTGGTCCAAGGTACAGGAGGTCCAGGTTTTTGGTGGTCCAGGGTACAAATGGTCCAGGTTGTTGGTGATCCAGGGTATAGAAGGTCCAGGTTGTTGGTGGTCCAGGATATAGGTGGTCCAGTTTGTTGGTAGTCCAGGGTACAGGAGGTCCAGGTTGGTGGTGGTCCAGGTTATTGTTCGTACAGGGTACAGGAGGTCCAGGGTACAGGTGGTCCAGGGTACAGGTGGTCCCGGTTGTTGGTAGTCCAGGTTGTTGGTGGTCCAGGCTGTTGGTGGTCCATGGTACAGGTGGTTCAGGTTGTTGGTGGTCCAAGATACAGGTGGTCACGGTTGTTGGTGGTCCAGGATACAGATGGTCCCAGTTGTTGGTGGTCCAGGGTACAGGTGGTCCAGGTTGTTGGTTGTCCAGGGTACAGGTTGTCCAGGTTGTTGGTGGTCCAGAGTACAGGTGGTCCAGATTGTTGGTTGGCCAGGATACAGGTGGTCTAGGTTGTTGATGGTCCTAGGTACAGGAGGTCCAGGTTGTTTGTGGTCCAGGGTACAGAAGGTCCAGGTTGTTGGTGGTCCAGGGTACAGGAGGTCCAGGTTGTTGGTGGTCCAGGGTACATGACGTCTAGGTTGTTAGTGGTACAGGATACAGGTGGTCTAGGTTGTTGATGGTACAGGGTACAGGAGGTCCAAGCTGTTAGTGGTCCAGGGTACAGGAGGTCCAGGCTGTTGGTGGTCCAGAGTACAGGTGGTCTAGATTGTTGTTGGTAGTCCAGGTTGTTGGATGTCCAGGTTATTGGTGGTAGAGGGTACAGGTGGTCCAGGCTGTTGGTGGTCCAGAGTACAGGTGGTCCAGGTTGTTGGTAGTCCAGGTTGTTGGTGGTCCAGGCTGTTGGTGGTCCATGGTACAGGTGGTTCAGGTTGTTGGTGGTCCAGGATACAGGTGGTCACAGTTGTTGGTGGTCCAGGTTATTGGTGGTACAGGGTACAGGTGGTCCATGTTGTTGGTGGTACAGGATACATGTGGTCTAGATTGTTGATAGTCCAGGGCACAGGAGGTTCAGGTTGTTGGTGGTCCAGTATACAGGTGGTCAAAGTTGTTGGTGGTCCAGGTTATTGGTGGTACAGGGTACAGGTGGTCCATGTTGTTGGTGGTACAGGATACATGTGGTCTAGATTGTTGATGGTCCAGGGCACAGGAGGTTCAGGTTGTTGTTGGGCCAGGGTACAGGAGGTTCAGGTTGTTGGTGGTCCAGGGTACAGGAGGTCCAGGTTGTTGGTGGTACAGGATACAGGTGGTCTAGGTTGTTGGTGGTACAGGATACATGTGGTCTAGATTGTTGATGGTCCAGGTCAAAGGAGGTTCAGGTTGTTTATGGGCCAGGGTACAGGAGGTCCTGGTTGTTGGTGGGCCAGGGTACGGGTGGACCATTTTGTCTATGGGCCAGGGTACAGGAGGTCCAGGTTGTTGTTGGTCCAGGGTGCAGGTGGTCCAGGCATTTGGCTGTCCAGAGTACAGCTGGTCCAGGTTGTTAGTGGCCCCCCAGCAGGGGGGCTTCCGCTGTGGGGTGGGGGGTCTTAGGGGTTGGCGGAGGTGGGTGGGTGGATCCTGGGCAGGCTCATGTGTTCTTGTGTTGATGTGGTGTCTTGTGTGGGCCAACCGGGTTTGGGACTCTCTTGGTTCTGGTCTTGTCCCATCATTGTGGGGGGCTGGTGGGGGGGACTGGGCTCAGGTGGGTTTGGTGTCGGAGTGCAGCATGGTGGGATGGGGGGGTATCTGGGTGCTCTCGGGACGCACTGTGTGTGTGGGTGTGAATGTGCAGGATGAAGTATATGTAGTATGTCCTGTAGTATGTACTGTAGTATGTACTATAGTTTGTATTGTAGTATGTACTGTAGTATGTACTGTAGTATATACTGTAGTATGTGCTGTAGTTTGTACTGTAGTATATACTGTAGTATATACTGTAGAATGTACTGTGGTGTGAATGTGAATGGATGTATGCACGTAGTTAGATGTCATTGTCTATCTGGATATGAAATTACAACTCTTAAATTTAGGATAAGTCCTCAACAACTGGATAGATTTTAAGGGTAATCATGGAACATTGGAGAAGGGGTAGGATTAAATAAGTTTTTTCTTCTTACTCCTTTTCAGATATGTTATACCAGAAATGTGTTATGCATATTGGTATGTGTGTGTGTGTGTATATATATGTGTATATATATATATATATATATATGTATATATATATATATATATATATATATATATATATATATATATATATATATATATATATATATATATATATATATATATATATATATATATATACATATATATATGTGTGTGTGTGTGTGTGTGTGTGTGTGTGTGCGTGTGTATAACGATTACAATTTTTTATTGTGATTAATCGCATGATTTCCCTGATTAATCACGATTAATCACATTGTATACAGAAAATCAAATAATAATTTCAAAAGTAGTGTAAAGGTCACTTTTATTTAATTGTTCTGCTGCCATATGAACTAAAGTACCAAACATAATACTTTTAACATCAGCACTTGTCAGTAACACATATTTAGTGTAAATCTCGTCTTAAAAAATGTCAAATATGTCACGTCAAATGTCAAAATAAAGCTTATTGCCACTGCCAGGGCATTACTGTCATCCTGTTTTTATGAAAATAAAAAAGTCTACAAACAAAATCCTGAGCCACAATCAGAACATTAAAACAGGTAATTTCTGAGGTAAACAGCAGAAACTTTTAACGGGGAGTTCAACTTGTCAGTTGTTACAAATAACTTTGTTTCTGTTGAATCCTCCGTCTGGGAGAACTTTAAAATGAAAATGTCCATGTTAAAGTTCAGTAACTTTTTCAGTCTGTGTATCATTCATTCTTTTCATTTTCAATTGTCAATCAAAAATTAAAAAGTGACATTTTATTTTGTTTTTCATTTTTAATCTAACACAAACAAAAAAAACAAAAACATGCTTGTTTTTTATATTTCAATTTAGACTTGGATCAAAAGTACGAAATTAAAAAACGGACCACAGGACTGAATTTGTTTTTAATATTTAATTGTCCGATTTACGTGACCCTGAAATGTCTTTGTGCAGCAGTTCAGGTAGCATGGTGGTGCTGGAATCACATACTATAATATTTGCAATATTGTGTAAATCTGAATGAAAACTCAGCTCATATATAGATGAACCAAAGACTCTCCAGCTCTGCGTCTGACATCAGTCTTTTTCTCCTCAGATGATGATGAGCACAGAATCTCCTGATGCTCATTTCCATCATTGCAGGACACCCATCTGCCGCTGAATCAGTCCTTGATCAAACTACCGTATTGGCCCGAATATAGGACGATATTTTAATCTAGAAGTCTTATTCTCAAAAATGGGGCTCGTTTCATAATCGAGGACGAGACTCTCTGTTGTCATTACATATCTGTGCCACTAGATGGAGCGGCACTAAAGTAACCAGCTAGAGAACAGCAGGACAGTGAACACATGGAGCAGATCT
>JAGFBZ010000512.1:22500-139236 GCA_018398805.1 Hirundichthys speculiger
CATGCTTTTAAAGATTGTTTTGACATATCTGGAATGAATTAATAAAATGAAATGAAAGTAACTCCAGCCACACAGCTACTGTCCAGTGTTCCAGAACACAACTCCTCTTCTCAACATTCTTGGAATGTCTCTGCAGCTCAAAAATTTATATTTTTCTTAAGAAGAAAGTCCAAAGGATGTGTACAGAAATATGTGTTCCTGCTGGTAAAGCAAGGCTTACTTGTCATTTTTCTATTTTTCTGTAGAGAGAATTGAAGAAGAAAAAAGGAAGCAAGAGAGGGAGAGACACAAAAAAGAAGAGCAACAAAAAAGAGAGGAAGAAGAGAGGAGGCGCCAGAAGGAGCTTGAAAGAACAAGGAAGATCCAAGAACAGATCAACAAGGAAAATGAGACCGCCTTTCAAAAGCTCTCCCAAGGTCTGGAGAGGCTTCAGCTGGAGCAGAAACTCAAAGCAGCATTGCATCACCAACAGCACTCTCAAGCTCTGCACCAGGTCTTCGAAGGTCATCCAGCTCACATAGAGAGGGATGAGGTAAGCTGGGAGTTTATCTGGCTTNTAATTTGTTTAATAATAATAAACAAGCTTAAATCAATATATACTTGTAAATAGCAACATTTTTACCCAAATAATTCTGGTTACATGGTATTTCAAATTTGAAGTCTGCATTGTACCATTGAAGCCTCAATTTATGTGCATCCGTT
This sequence comes from Hirundichthys speculiger, assembly GCA_018398805.1. NCBI lineage: Eukaryota > Metazoa > Chordata > Actinopteri > Beloniformes > Exocoetidae > Hirundichthys > Hirundichthys speculiger. Next base: position 23,203 of record JAGFBZ010000512.1, read on the forward strand.
TTTGCTTTTGCATTTGGGCCTTTTAATGTGAAAAAAAATGTACATGATTTTATTTTATGATTATTTGTGCACACCTCACAAAGCTCATATATTAATTATGATTATGAGGGAGTATTTTAATAAAATGGTATAGTTGGCCATTGTTTAATTCTATGGTGTTTAAAGAGAATGTTTTTGATGTTAGCTCATACTGTTACCCAAATTTGTTTTACAGATGCTCTAAAGAAGAATTCGTTGACTGCCCAGGTGAACCAGCAGGAAGCAGAGAGAGCCCTTTCAAAATGGTTCACTGGGGCTAGAGACAGAGGAGGACGGAGGGCATCGAGACAGTCAGTGCCAAATTAAACTGAACTGGGCTGTGGTAGAATATGAGTGGGTGGAGAAAATTTGTGTTCAGAAGTAAAGTTACACTGTGTTACACTGTTAAGATATTGAGTTCATACAAGTACTATGTTAAAGTAAAGTCAGTCTCTTGTAATATTACATTGTTTTCTTGCCACTCTTAGGTAAGAAGTTTGCAAAATGTAGACATACTATTGTACACCGAAAACCAGAAAATATTGATAGTATAATAAAAAGTTGAAATCAGAGAATGTGACCATTTTTTAAATTAGAGCCTGACTCAAACTGGTTGGTAATAAATTATGTCTTTTTATTAATCATTGTTGCAGCTCGAGGTTGGATCTTTATTCAAACTACTAGGGCCCACATAGGACTTAAAAGCTGGGGCCAAGACAGGTCTTGTCTGTTTTTGCCCAGCTGGGGCCCACCTAACACCAAGTGTGATTCTGCCTTAAACCCACATGGGCAATAGCCCTGGGGCCAACATAGAACCCACAGACAATCCCACTTCCAACCCATGTTTCAGCTCATGTTGCCCCCCATGTAAGACCCACATAGGACTAAAAGCTGGGACCAACATGGTACTTGCATATCTTACCCAGTTGAAGCCCACATAACACCTAGTGTAATCCTGCATTAAACCCACACAGTCAGTTAGCATGGGGCCAACATGGAACCCGCGAACAATCCCACTTGCAACCCATATTTTAGCCATGTTGTCCCCACGTAGGACCCACATAGGACTTAAAGGTGGGACCAAGATGGATCTCGTCTGTTTTGCCCAGCTGGGGCCCACCTAAGACCTAGTGTAATTCTGCCTTAAACCCACATGGGGAGTTGCCTTGGGGCCAACATGGAACCCGCGAACAATCTGACTTGCAACCCATATTTTAGCCATGTTGTCCCCACGTAGGACCCACATAGGACTTAAAGCTGGGACCAAGATGGGTCATGTTTGTTTTGCCCAGCTGGGGCCCACCTAAGACCCAGTGTAATCCTACCTTAAACCCACAAGGGCAAGTGCCTTGGGGCCAACATGGAACCCGCGGACAATCCCACATGGGTGCAATCTGAGAATCCCATCTTGGGCCCATCGCTCAGCCCACTTTGTACCCACATGGTCCCCACGTGAAAATGTTGGCTGGGGGGTGGTGTTGGGATGGTGTTGGGAGAGTTAGGGTTGTGCTGGGGTGGTGTTGGGATGGTGTTGGGGGAGTTAGGGTTGTTGGGGGGTTGGGGATGGGTGGGGGAGGGGTTGTTGGGATGGTGTTCGGGAGTAAATGATCATGCTGGGGTGGTTGTTGGGGTTGGGGGTTGGGGATGGTGTTGGGGGGGGGGGGGGGTTGTTGTTGGGGTTGTGTTGGTTGGTTGGGGGGTGTTTTTGGGGGGGTGTTGTTGTTGGGGTGTTTGGGGGGTGTTTTGTTGGTTGGTGTTATGGCTGTTTTTTGGTGGGTTTGGGATGGTGTTGGGTGGTGTTAAGGTTGTGTTGGTGTTGTGTTATGGCTGTGTTTGAGTGGTATTTGAATGGTGTTGGGTGGTGTTATGGTTGAGTTGGGTTTTTTTAAGGTTGTGTTGGGGTGATGTTGGGTTGTGTTATGGCTGTGTTAGGGTGGTGTTATGGCTGTGTTAGGGTGGTTTTATGGCTGTGTTGGGGTGGTGTTATGGCTGTGTTAAGGTGGTTTTATGGCTGTGTTGGGGTGGTGTTATGGCTGTGTTAGGGTGGTGTTATAGCTGTGTTGGGGTAGTGTTATGGTTGAGTTGGGGTGGTTTTGGGTGGTGTTGGGTGGTGTTATGGGTGTGTTGGAGGTGTTGGGTGGTGTTAAGGTTGTGTTAAGGTTGTTTTACGGTTTTGTTAGTGTGGTGTAATGGCTGTGTTAGGGTTGTGTTATGGCTGTGTTAGGGTTGTTTTAGGATTTTCTTAAGGTGGTGTTATGGCTGTGTTGGGGTGGTGTTATGGCTGTGTTAGGGTTGTTTTAGGGTTTTGTTAGGGTGGTGTTATGGCTGTGTTGAGGTGGCATTATGGCTGCGTTATGTTTGTTTTAGGGTTTTGTTAGGGTGGTGTTATGGCTGTGTTGGGGCGGTGTTATGGCTGTGTTGAGGTGGCATTATGGCTGTGTTAGGATTGTTTCAGGGTTGTGTTGGGGTGGTGTTATGGCTGTGCTGAGGGTGTTGGGTGGTGTTAGGGTTGTGTTAGGGTAGTGTTATGGTTGGAGTAAGGATTATGTTGGGGTGGTGTTGGAATGGTGTTCGTGGAGTTAGGGTTGTGTTTGGGATGGTGTTGGGGGAGTAAGGGTCATGTAGGGTGGTGTTGGGATGGTGTTGGGGGAGTTAGGGTTGTGCTGGGGTGATGTTGGGATGGTGTTGGGGGAGTTAGGGTGGGTTGGGGATGGGTGGGTGGGATGGTGGTTGGAGGGAGGGTGTGGGGGGGGGGGTGGGGATGGTTGGTTGGGGGTGTGGGGGGTTGGTGTTGGGGTGGGGGGGTGGGGGGGGGGCTGGGGGGTTAGGGTGGGTGGGGAGGTGGGGGTTGGGGGTGTTGGGGGGGGGGGTGTTGGGGTGTGGTGGGGTTGTTGTGGGTGTGGTTGGGGGTTTGTGGTGGGGTGGGTGGTGCTGGTGGTGGCGGGGTTGGGTGGTTTGGTTGGTGGGTGTGTTGGGGGTTCTGGGGTTGGCGGTGGGGGGTGGGTTTGGGGTGTTTATGGGTGGTTTGGTGGGTGGTGGGGTGTGGGGGTGGTTGGGGTGGGGGGTTGTGTTTGGGTGTTGGGGGTGGTTGTGTTGATGGTGGGTGTTGAGTGGGGTGGGTTGTTGGTGGTGTTGGGGGGTGGTTTTTTAGGGTGTGTTATGGGGGTGGGTGTGTTGGTTTGGTGGTGGGTTGTTGGGGTTGTGTGGTTGGGTAGGTTGGGTTGTTGTTTGGCTGTGGGGGGTGTTTGGGGTGGTTGGGTGGTGGGGGTGGTGTTGGGTGGTGTTGGGTGGCGTGGGTAGGTGTTGGTTAGGGTTTGTTTTGTGGGTTTGGTTGTTGGTTGGTTGGGGTGGGTTTGGGGTGGGTGCTTGGTTTGGGTGTGTTGGGGTTGTTGGGGTGTGGGTTGGGGGTTGTGTTGGGGGGTTGGTTGTATGGTGGTGTTATGGGCTGTGTGTGGTGGGTTTTGGGTGGGTTTGGTGGTGGTAAGGTTGTGTTGGGGGGTTGTGTTGGGGTGGTGTTAGGTTGGGTGTTGGGTGTTATGGCTGGGTTTGGGTTGTGTGTTTTTGGGTTGGGTTAGGGTTGTTTTAGGGTTTGGTGGGTGGTGTTAGGGTGTGTTGGGGGTTGTGTTATGGGCTGTGTTAGGGTTGTTTTAGGGTTTTGTTAGGGTGGTGTTATGGCTGTGTTGGGGTGGTGTTATGGCTGTGTTGAGGTGGCATTATGGCTGTGTTAGGGTTGTTTCAGGGTTGTGTTGGGGTGGTGTTATGGCTGTGCTGAGGGTGTTGGGTGGTGTTAAGGTTGTGTTAGGGTAGTGTTATGGTTGGAGTAAGGATCATGTTGGGGTGGTGTTGGAATAGTGTTTGTGGAGTTAGGGTTGTGTTTGGGATGGTGTTGGGATGGTGTTGGGGGAGTTAGGGTTGTGTTGGGATGGTGTTGGGGAGTAAAGGTCATGTTGGGGTGGTGTTGGAGGAGTTAGGGTTTTGTTGGGGTTGTGTTTTGGCTGTGTTTGGGTGGTGTTGGGGTTGTGTTGGAGTTGTGTTATGGCTGTGTTTGGGGAGGTATTGGGATGTTGTCTGGTGGTGTTATGGCTGTTTTTTGGTGGGATTGGGATGGTGTTGGGTGGTGTTAAGATTGTGTTGGGGTTGTGTTATGGCTGTGTTTGAGTGGTATTTTGATGGTGTTGGGTGGTGTTTTGGCTGTGTTTGGGTTGTTTTAGGGTTGTGTTGGGGTGATGTTGGGTTGTGTCATGGCTGTGTTAGGGTGGTGTTAGGGTGGTGTTTATGGTTGTTTGTGTTGGGTGTTTTATGGTGTTGGGGGGGTGTTATGGCTGTGTTGGGGTGGTGTTATGGTGTTGTTAGGTGTTTTATGCTGGTTGTGTGTTGTGTGGTGTTATGGATGTGTTAGGGTGGTATATGGCTGTTTTGGGGTTGGTTTGGGGTGTTTGGGTTGGTGTTGGGGGTTAAGGCTGGTGTTGAGGTGTGTTAGGATAGTTTTATTTTTGTGGGTGTGGTTTTGGGTTTGGGTGTGGGTGGTGTTTGGTGGTGGTTTTGGTTGGGTTTGTGTGGGTGTTGGTGTGTTAGGGTGTTAGGGTTGTTAGGGTTGTTTTAGGGTGTGTTGGGGTGTTGGCTGTGTTTGGTGTGTTATGGCTGTGTTGGGTGTTGGTGTTTGGGTGTGTTATGTGTGGCTGGGGGCTGTGTTGGGGTGGTGTTAGGGTTGTTGTGTTTTAGGATAGTGTTATGGTTGGAGTAAGGGTCATGTTGGGGTGGTGTGGGTTGGGTGTTTGGGGGTTGGGTTGTTGGGTGTTGGGGTTGGTGTTGGTTGTGGTTGGGAGTTTGGGGTGTTGTTGGGGTTGGGAGTAAGAGTCATGTTTTGGTGGTGTTTGGCTGTGTTAGGGTGGTTTTATGGCTGTGTTGGGGTGGTGTTATGGCTGTGTTAAGGTGGTTTTATTGCTGTGTTGGGGTTGTGTTATGGCTGTGTTTGGGTGGTGTTGCGGTTGTGTTGGAGTTGTGTTATGGCCGTGTTTCGGTGGTGTTGGGATGTTGTCTGGTGGTGTTATGGCTGTTTTTTGGTGGGGCTGGGATGGTGTTGGGTGGTGTTAAGGTTGTGTTGGGGTTGTGTTATGGCTGTGTTTGAGTGGTATTTGGATGGTGTTGGGTGGTGTTATGGCCGTGTTAGGGTGGTGTTAGGGTTGTGTTGGGGTGGTCTTTTGGCTTTTTGGGTTGTTTTAGGGGTTTGGGTTGTTTTAGGGTTGTGTTATGGCTGTGTTTTGGTGGTGTTGGGATGGTGTTAGGTGGTGTTAGGTGGTGTTAGGGTTGTGTTGGGGTGGTGTTATGGCTGTGTTTGGGTGGTGTTGGGTTATGTTAGTATGTGTTGCATTTAGCCAGCTACTGTTTTTATTTTACAAGAACAATGTGCTTCTATGTCTCCGTTCTTGTCCAGTCACCACTCTTTTACAACACAAGCAGCTTTCTCTCACTGACACACATTCAATAGATCAATTTTTTTAAAAGATCAAATTATTAGTGTAATTACTCCTGTTATCCCTACAATTACTCTATTTTCAAATTCAAATTCAATTCAAATTCAAAATACTTTATTAATCCCCCAAGGGGTAAATTCAAGTTTCAGTACACCAGGAAAACTCCGGTGTACTAGGGGAGCTGCTAGTGTCCAGTGCTCCTTTTCATGCCAGGTCCCGTGGTCCGAGTGCTAACTCCAGATAACAGCCGTTAAAACAGTTAACGTCCTTTAGAACCAGTATATCTCCAAAACGATGACAAGTGAGATATCTCCAGGTCAGAGGAGGAAACACCAATGAACCAGACCGTCTCCTCTGGGAAGACCGAGCTCCATTCAGTCTGGCGAGCAACGGAGCTGACCGTCCCAGAGCCCGGTCCATCACGCGGACCGTACCAGGCCTTTGTCGTCTCCCCCGGTGATGCTGGGCCCCACCAGGTCACCAGATGGCCCCTGCCAGGTCAGCTGACCCATCATCGACATGCTGGCGCCGCTATGTCAGGGTCTCCCATCCCGGCTCCGTAAAGCTGCAGCCTGGATCCAGTGGCAGTGGTTGCCGCGGGTAGCAGTTTAGGGCGACTTAGATTAACTTAGCTTTCCCGAACCGGCCTCCAGCGACACCGTCCATGTCCGCGGTGGCAGGTCTCCACCAGCCGCAAGAGGACTGATCCGCCCCCTGCAGACAGTATGTCGACATCCGACTGCAGATCACCACAAACCGGGCACAAACTGGAGCATCCACGTCCAGCGTAGCAGAGACAAGTCCCAGAGCAGCAGCAAGAAGCGTCCATGCCAGGCGTCATCCAAGCAACAACATTTCCCTCCAATTAGTTCTCTTATCCCCACAAATATTTCCTTTAGCTCCATAATTACTCATAGTTGTAGTCAGTCCACTCTCGCAGTGATGGCTTCAAAGATGTCCTTATTAAAAAATGCATTAGTCATAAACTGTGCAGTTCCAGAGAGATACTGGCTGTAATGTACATTAGGTCTGAATGTATAGGGGCTGTGTGTCCATTACTGAGTTGTAGTAACTTCAACTAGACAGTTGGACCAACTCTGATTATCACTCAGAGAATACAGAGAAACTAAAACGAAACACAGAAATACAGACAACTAGAAAAGCACTCGGAGAGCACAGACCTCCACCAAGCACAACAATTCAATAGTGATTTACAGATTGCGATAAAATCCGCGTTCTGAATCCGATCCTGGTCAGCCTTTGAAATTTGATAAAGGTTCCCACTGTCAATCCCTGAGTCAGAGTTCATGAGTTTTGGCCAATAATTAATGAAGATATTGAGAAATTAAATTTTCGGCCCCATTGAACGCATTGTTATAGAAAATTTGAAACTGATTCAGAATCCAGGATTTCTTCTGGATCACAGCCAAAATGAAATCAGTTCTTCCTTTTCACATATTTGACAACTCCTGAAACATAAACCTAAAACATAACCTCCTTGGAGGAGGTAATTTACTGTGTTGCTTTATTAACATGCAGCATTGCAGTAATCTTAAACTCTGCTCAAATAGCCTGAAATAACTGGTAATAGAACAGTAAACAAGTAAATAACAGTAAACAGCCATATATTAACAGGTACATAGATTTATACACCACTCACACCATTACCACCTTTAGTGTTAACCAAAACATTCATATATATATATATATGGTAAATGGACTGCACTTATATACCGCTTTATCAGCACCAAGGTGCCCTCAAAGCGGTTTACATTTGGCCTCTCATTCACCCATTCAAACACACATTCATACACCAGTGGGCAGCAGCTGCCATGCAAGGTGCTGCCAACCCACTGGGGGCAAGTGAGGGTTCAGTGTCTTACCCAGGGACACTTTGGCATGTGGACAGTTGGAGCTGGGATCGAACCAACAACCTTTCAGTGACAAGACGACCCGCTCTACCAACTGAGCCACACTAAATGCATAAAAGCAGTGTTTTTGGCAGTACAACGCCATAGCTATTGATGTAAAAACTTAAAGTGATTTAGGTTATAATCAAGAAAACCATGGAAAATGGTAAGATATCAGCTCTTAAATAAAACTCTTATGAGCAATCTTTGTGGTTATCGTTATGTTTGTCCAAAGAAATGTACCTTTAGTTGTACCAGGCATTAAAATGAACAAGAAACTTAAGAAAACAAGGGTGGTCTAATAATTTTTTCCATGACTGTATATATATATATATATATATATATATATATATATATACATATATATATATATATATATATATATATAATGGCAAGCCGTTCAGGAAATTAAGATATATATAATATAAAAGTTTGAATATATGGAATGAAAGTCTGAATATATGGGATGAAAGTCTGAATATATGGAATGAAACTTGAATATATGGAATGAAAGTCTGAATATATGGAATGAAAGTCTGAATATATGGAATGAAACTGAATATATGGAATGAAAGTCTGAATATATGGAATGAAAGTCTGAATATATGGAATGAAAGTCTGAATATATGGAATGAAAGTCTGAATATATGGAATGAAACTTGAATATATGGAATGAAAGTCTGAATATATGGAATGAAGTCTGAATATATGGAATGAAAGTCTGAATATATGGAATGAAACTTGAATATATGGAATGAAAGTCTGAATATATGGAATGAAACTTGAATATATGGAATGAATGAATATATGGAATGAAGTCTGAATATGGAATGAAGTTTTGACGTCACCAAGTCTCCCGCGCCATCTTGTTTTTCTGTGTGCCGCTTTATTTCGTACGGATGTTGCAAGAAATGCATCAATATGAGTGAATCAGCACGAAATCTTGTGGCAGCACTTCTAAACAATGAAGATGTAATTAACACCCTGGCGAATGCATGTACGGGCCAGAATAATACCAGAATTCATACTCAGTACCATTTAACCGATGAAGAAGTTTCCTCGCTTTTTCACCGCGGACGACCAGCAAGTGCCGTGAATGTCACAGGTCAGGCCGTTTCTGCTTATCAGACACAGTAACCGAGGCAGAAACGTGCCTTCCACCTCACAGGAGCCCCCCAGCACAGCCCCTATCTACAATCTTCGCCCGTACACTTAAAAAAGGCTCAAGACCCAAGAGGTAAGAAAAAAAAAATAAGAAATGTATTTGATTATTCATTCTGTCAGAACAGTTGAATATATGTATTCAGACTTTCATTCCACATATTCAAGTTTCATTCCATATATTCAGACTTTCATTCCATATATTCAGACTTTCATTCCATATATTCAAACTTCATTCTATATATTCAGACTTTCATTCCATATATTCAAGTTTCATTCCATATATTCAGACTTTCATTCCATATATTAAGACTTTCATTCCATATATTCAAACTTCATTCCATATATTCAGACTTTCATTCCATATATTCAGACTTTCGTTCCATATATTCAGACTTTCGTTCCATATATTCAGACTTTCATTCCATATATTCAGACTTTCATTCCATATATTCAGACTTTCATTCCATATATTCAAGTTTCATTCCATATATTCAGACTTTCATTCCATATATTCAGACTTTCATTCCATATATTCAAGTTTCATTCCATATATTCAGACTTTCATTCCATATATTCAGACTTTCATTCCATATATTAAGACTTTCATTCCATATATTCAAACTTCATTCCATATATTCAGACTTTCATTCCATATATTCAGACTTTCGTTCCATATATTCAGACTTTCGTTCCATATATTCAGACTTTCATTCCATATATTCAGACTTTCATTCCATATATTCAGACTTTCATTCCATATATTCAAGTTTCATTCCATATATTCAGACTTTCATTCCATATATTCAGACTTTCATTCCATATATTCAGACTTTCATTCCATATATTAAGACTTTCGTTCCATATATTCAGACTTTCGTTCCATATATTCAGACTTTCGTTCCATATATTCAGACTTTCGTTCCATATATTAAGACTTTCGTTCCATATATTCAGACTTTCGTTCCATATATTCAGACTTTCGTTCCATATATTCAGACTTTCGTTCCATATATTCAGACTATTCATTCATTCATATTCAGACTTCATTCCATATATTCAGACTTTCATTCCATATATTCAAACTTCATTCCATATATTCAAACTTCATTCCATATCAGATTCATACTTCAAATTCCATATTCATTCATATATCAAGATTCATTCCATATATTCAAACTTTTATATTATATATATCTTAATTTCCTGAACGGCTTGCCATATATATATATATATATATAAAGTGCTGTGGGTTCAGGCAGTTATTTTCTGGTGCCTTAAGCTCTATCAACAATAACCAGCCTGCATTCTCTCACTCACTTCCTACTTCTGTTTTCAACTATTTACAGGTACATAGATTTATATACACCACTCACACACACACATATATATATATATTATATATATATATATATATATATATATATATATATATATCTATATATATATATATATATATATATATATATATATATATGTATATATATATATATATATATATATATATATATATATATATATTGTAGGGGGACTCGTGTAATTTATCAATAATTTTATAATTGCCTAGGGTGCCACCGGCTTTCTTTAAAAAGACAGAAAATTTAAAGAGCAAATGAGTCACCATTTATAGTGGGTTCTTGAACGAGTTGGATGGGCTGCTGGAAAATTAATCATCAGAGTCGCTAATACGTTGTTCAACATTTATTTAGACACAGACAAGAACACAAAACATATAAGATATTCATATATATAAAAGGCACATCAACATCGCAAATTCTTCATATTTGGCTATAGCGCATGACAGGAAATGACGATAGAGAGGAAAGGAAGGAAGAGAATCATAATAAGAAAGATGGCGGGTACGCACGGGTTGCTAACAGCTAATCTGTTATCTAAGTGAACAAATTAATAAAGAGGGGCAATTCTCGAACTAATTAGCTGCCGAATAATGGGGAAGGGTGGTCCGGACGTGGTCCGTGACGCACGGACCGGTCTGAACCGTCAACACTGGGAGACACCAAATCTTATTCTCTGTCAGCCTTACTCTGGGCGAGTCTGGCGGCTTACTTGTCGTCGGCGCATCGGTTGGCACAGTTCGCAGTGGCTTTCTCCGGGAATCGTGTTCAGCCGATGTCTCTCTGGAGGTCTCCGGACGTAGCGCGTGACTCGGCGGGTCGTACCGCTTTCTTTCGTGGGTCGGTTCTCAGAATCCGACCGGCAGGCTGAGATGTCTGGTGTCCCGGTGGCGGCTCTGGTCGGCAGGGATCAGCAGTTAAGGAGTTCGATTGCCCGTCAGAAGTTGACGTGCACCCCCAAAAGAAAAGACGGGGCAACAAAAATCAAAATTGTTAAACTAATGCAAAAACTCTGGGGATTTGGCAAAAGTTCTAGGCGGGGCTTTCGGATGTCAAACGTCGAGCGTTTGAACACTGCAGCAGCACGTAAAAGCTTACAAAAAAAGTTATCAAAATTACAACTAACTTTGTTAGTTGAGACCATTCAGGGATTGTTCTATAAAAAGGTCAGTGCGGCACGATTATCGAGCTTCTGGAAAATTGAGGACTGGAAAAATGTGCAGAAGCCAAATCGCATTGAGAAAAATAAAATGAAGCAACCAAAATGATTTCAGAGTATTGTCCGCGCCACAAAGTTTCAAAGAAAATAAAATTAAAAGGGAGGGAAAGTTTCAGAACTAAGAGCGATTGAAATAAAGAGTAAGAAAGTCAAGAGAGTAACAGCAAGAGATAAGAGAGAGCTAAGAGATAAGAAGTGTAAGAGGGATAAGAGTGTAAGAGAGAGGACAAAGGACTGATCTGACTTTATACTCCTCGAATATTACATGAGCGTTTATGTAAATGAACGGGGTTTGACCGATGCTGTCCAATCGAAGGCAGGGATTTTTCCCGCGGATCCAAGGCACTGAATGCTGGGAGATGAAGTCTTGATCCTTTGTCTCCTCGCGATCCTTTTGTAGTCCACAAGTTTAAACATTTAAAGTTGACTAACCGTCAGGGTGTGTTAACAACACATCACAAACACAAATATCAAAAGTTATGTCACAAGATAATAACTTTTAACCTTTCATTCAGAAAATTGCCTTGTGGAAGAGAGAGCTTGGTTATGGTGTATGAATCTAAATACAAGATAATTTCACGACTTAACTTGACAGTCTTTCTTTTTATGCGTTCGTAAAATGTTATATTGTCTTCAGTTATAACATTTTAAGGCAATCAGTTGTAGTTGCTTGTCCTGAAACAGAAATGATTTGGTTATATCAACTTTTAATCGTCTCCTCTCCTCCTGACGTGAGATTTCTGGGTTCGCTGCTCTCACCACAGACCAGAGCGTCTGATAGATACCAGACCTAAAAGGGGCCCTTTTGAAGCTCGGCTTTTACATTCCGCCTGTCCGAGAAACGAAGTTATAGCTTCTAAAAGTGGTTTTTGGATGAGAGTTGCCATGGCAACGGACATTCTTGAGTTTTATGGTCCCCCAGATGCTGTGGGGGTTTGGTACGATGATAAGCTGAGATGCCCATCTGCTGTGGGGGTTTCCTCCAGGTTTGCAGGGAAAACTAGGTGAGAGTTCACAGCTTGCAGAAGCGGCTTTAATTAATAAAGTAAAATCCGAAGAGGGATCCTACAATATATATATATATATATATATATATATATATATATATATATATATATATATATATATATATATATATCACATTGAAGCTATTAATATAGTTATAAGAACCAAGTTTGCAACCATATAAGTGCTGTGGGTTCAGGCAGTTATTTTCTGGTGCCTTAAGCTCTATCAACAATAACCAGCCTGCATTCTCTCACTCACTTCCTACTTCTGTTTTCAACTATTTTAATTTTCAAAATAAAAGTCCACATTAAAGTAAAAGTCAGTTCATGAAATAAGTCATTCTCTATAAAATAAACTTAAATGCTTGAAGGGCAGATCTTGCAGACTTTTCTTTAATGTCTGTAATACACATCCATGCCGGTATTTTATGTGTCAAGCTTCCCAGTACAGCTTGGTGTTAGTGCAGTCATGTGTTCATGAGTTACAGATATTAGTCATCAGAAATGGATGAAACTCTTTAGATAAGGACACCCAAACCAAATGAAATGAAATGAAAATGAAATAAAATGAAAAAATGAAATTATTAATCCCAGAAGGGCAATTCAACATTGTAGTCCATCCATCCATTAACTTCCGCTTATCCGGAGTCGGGTCACGGGGGCAGCAGCTTCAGCTGAGAGGCCTAGACCTCCTTCCCCTCGGCTGCTTCCAACAGCTCCTCTGGGAGAATCCTGAGGCGCTCCCAGGACAGCCGAGAGATATAATGTCTCCAGCGGGTCCTGGGCCTGCCCCGCGGTCCTCTTCCAGTTGGACATGCCTGAAACACCTCTCCAGGGAGGCATCCGGGGGGCATCCTAGCCAGATGCCCGAACCACCTCAACTGGCTCCCCTCGATGTGGAGGAGCAGCGTCTCTACTAGAGATGCGCGGATGACGTATATTTTAACCCGCAACCGCTTCTTAAAATCTCTATCCGCCCGCTATCCATTTGCAGGAACGTTTTTTCACCAATTTTCAAAACCAAACCGACCCGCCATCCTTTTTAATAATATGTAAAATATTTTTTCTTATTATTATTATTTGAGTGCTTCAACCGCAACCCGCCCGAATTTAATTAAAATTTTATTTTTTGACGAGTCATCCGCCCGATATGCGGATTATCCGCTCCGCCCGCGGGTGCGCGGTTCAACCGCGCATCTCTAGTCTCTACTCTGAGTCTCTCCCGAATGACTGAACTTCTCACCCTATCTCTAAGGGAGAGTCCAGCCACCCTGCGGAGAAAACTCATTTCCGCCGCTTGTATCCGCGATCAAATTTTTTCGGTCACTACCCACAGTTCATGACCATAGGTGAGGGTTGGAACAAAGATCGACCGGTAAACAGAGAGCCTTGCCTTTTGGCTCAGCTCTCTCTTCACCACAACGGACCAGTACAGAGTCCGCACCACAACAGACGTTACACCAATCCGTCTGTCGATCTCCCGCTCCTTTCTCCCATCACTCGTGAACAAGACCCCGAGATACTTAAACTTCTCCACTTGAGGCAGAACCTCACTCCCGACCTGGAGGAGGCATTCTATACCCTTTTCCGACTGAGGACCATGGTCTCAGATTTGGAGGTGCTGATTCTCATCCCTGCCGCTTCGCACTCGGCTGCGAACCGCTCCAGCGAGAGCTGCAGATCCCCACTCGATGGCGCCAACAGGACCACGTCATCTGCAAACAGCAGAGACGAGATCCTGACACCACTGAACCGGAACCACTCCGCTCCTTGGCTGCGCCTAGAAATTCTGTCCATAAACGTTATGAACAGAATCGGTGACAAAGGGCAGCCCTGGCGGAGTCCAACTCTCACTGAAAACTAATCCGACCTACAACCGGCAATGTGGACCAAGCTCCCACTCCATTTGTACAGGGACTGGACAGCCCGTAACAATGGGCCCAGCACCCCATACTCCTGGAGTACCCCCCACAGGACCCCCCGAGGGACACGGTCAAATGCCTTCTCCAAGTCCACAAAACACATGTGGACTGGTTGGACAAATTCCCATGTTCCCTCCAGGACCCTAGTGAGGGTATAGAGCTGGTCCAGTGTTCCATGACCAGGACTGAACCCGCATTGTTCCTCCTGAATCTGGGATTCGACAATCGATCGAACTCTCTTCTCCAGCACCCCTGCATAGACCTTACCAGGTACTACCAACATTGTAGTAAGGGCTTTTTTTTTTCAACAATAAATAAATGACAGCAATAATAATATTGAATTAATAATAGTAGATTTTATGTCTTGTTGTGGAGGCTGATGGCTGCTGGCAGGAATGATCTTCTGTATCTTTCTGTCTTCCAACGGACCTGAAGAAGCCTCTCACTGAACACACTCTGTTGTTTGATCACTGTGTCGTGGAGAGGGTGTAAAGAGTCCTCCATCATCTTCATGGAGAGGGTGTGAAGAGTCCTCCATCATCTTCATGGAGAGGGTGTGAAGAGTCCTCCATCATCTTCATCAGCTTGTGCAGCATTCTTTTTTGTACAATCAGCTCCAGCGGCTCCAGAGTTACACCCAGCACAGATCCAGCTTTCCTGATCAGTTTGTTGATTCTCTTCAGGTCTCTGGTTCTGATGCTGCTGCCCCAGCAGATGGCTGCAAAGCTGATTGCACTTTCAACAACAGACCTATAGAAGATGTGCAACATCTTGGTGCAGATATTAAAAGATCTCAGCTTTCTTAAAAAGTAGAGTCTGCTCTGACCTTTCTTGTAGATGTATTCTGTGTTGCATTTTCACTTTGCATTACCACAGCAGAAGGACAGAGGTTTAGTTCGTGGAGATGCTGGTTGTCCCACCTGAAGATCTTGAGATCATGAGACAGAACAGCAGCAACGGTGGAGTCTCCAGTTCAGATCACTGAACAGGATCATTCACAGCATCTGAAGGACTCATCTGACCTGTCGTACTTCAACATCTACTGTTAGAGTTTTTATAACTTAAGTCTCTGAACTGTGGAGGAACGTCAGACCTTCAGGTCTCTGTAGGTTTATGGTCAGTTGAGCTGGATGAAGGATGTGGCTGCAGTTGATCAGGACACGTTGTAGTTTCAGGAAAGGTTTGTTGGAATTATGGTCACCATGTGAGTAGGATGGTTGTTTCTAAATTCCCTCATCAGTACATTTATCTGGACCTCCATACTTCATTGAGTCTAGAGTCAGTGTTGTCCAGAATATCGGTAGGAGTAATGTCATCTGTGGCCATCAGGATGATGTTACCATCTCTGTTGTCAGGTTTCTGAATGGATCCTGTTGTAGGCTGGACTAGGCTAGGTAGTGATGTTGTCCTGGTACCACTGATGGATCTGACCTGCTCTCATATCCATGAACAACACATGTATGTTGCATTTTAATGACTTTAATGGTGGTTTCAGTCTCAAAAAGCTCAGTAACTCTCCCTTCTGCTGTAGTGTTGATGCACTAAATGGACGAATGAATGGACAATAAATCAAATAAATGTAGTTGTACTATGAAATGCTTAGTTACATATGTCAGCATTTATTACCCACACTTATATTTACATGTAATATTAATGTCTCACGTTAACACAATAGTTAACAGCAGACAGTCTTACTTGGTTTCAGCAGCTGGAACTCTGAATCTGTAACTAAACAAACAGGATGAATGTGAACCTCTTTCTCCTTCATGCTGCTCTCACTAGTTCTCAGAATAAAGAGCTACAGCCAGGGAGGCACATGTCGACTGTGAATATTGACAGAAATATTTAACAGAAGTTAAGGTTCATCCCCTGGACCAGAAGCTCCTTAAACAGACCCGAGAATAAGATGGAGCATAAATCGCTCAGTTTAGAGTTTGTTAAATAATCGTTAAATCATTAATATAGTGTTAATTGTAGTGTCTGTGGGGACACTTTGAATTAAGTTTGGCTGTCAAATCAAATGCAGGGATGAGGTGTTAAATCAAATCTAAGGACTCCTATATGAACAGCTGTTGCTGTGGGTGTGTCTGAAGAGGTATTCATCCACCTTCAGGTCATTAGTCTTTTACACAAGTATTAAATATGTTGACCTGGACTGACACATATGATATAGAGCTGTAAATATTTTGGATGATGGTCAGTCTCTGTCCTTGGACTTGACACTAATTTTATGCTCTTTTATCTTCTTTTTTGACAAAGCTTGGTGATGTGGGTGGCCAGTTTGAAGAACTGTTGTCGACGTACAAAATCACAGAGAACGGAAAGTCACTGAACAACCTGGAAGTCAGGCTGAAGACTCTCCAAAATGAGCTGACTCTGAAATACCTGGAGGATCACAAAACCCCTGTGGAATCACTGAGGGCTTTGGACCAGGCGACTGGATACGTGGATCTGTCCCTGACTGAGAGGTTCAGGGTTCTGGAGGCGGTGGTGAAGGTTACTCTGGAGGGTGACCCTGATCTAGAGGATCTGGCAACCAAGCAAGACAAGAAGATTGAATTCCTCTTAAATCTGCAAGATCAGCTGCATGTTAGTAACCCGACACTGGCCAGACGGTTTTTAGTAAATGTGCTACAAATGACTTCACAGCTGACCAGAAGAAGCAAAGACATCCTGTGCCTGATTCTCTTCAACAACATCTGGACACCCAAAGAAGTCAAGGTCTTCATTGGAAGGACCTCAATAAAGGGTCAGAAAGTGGTGACACAGATCCTCCACAAGGTGTGCACCTACAGGCTGAGCTGCATCCTGGCTCTCTCTGCTCTAACTGACACAGATCCTGTCAGATACATTCAGGACCATGTGTCACGTGAGGTCGACAAAGATGTTGAAACCATCTTGGATGAAATGCAGGACAAGAACTACTCAGAGGATGTTGTATCACAACTGGGACATATTCTCCAGTACGTCGCAGAGGTGTTGACCAAATCTCAGAGTGTAGATATCACTGATGAGATGATTCAAGATGGGAAAAGAATGATGAATTCCCTTGATTTTTCTGAGCCTCGCTCATACTGCGAGACTCTGAAGAAGATCCTGATTCTGCTGTCCGAAGCTGTGAAGAAATGCACCATATTCACCACCAGAAGTGGTGAAGTAGTACCAGGCTACTTCCCCAGACTGACACAGCTGGCCTCGCTGCTGCTGCTCCTGCTGCCTCAGGAAGGAAAGAAACGAGGATGTCTCCTGGAAATTGGAACTGGAGAAGGAAAGACCTGCGTTTTAGCCATGTTTGCTACAATCCAGGCAACACGAGGTACAGCGGTGGACATAGTGACAAGTTCTCCTGTGCTCGCCATCCGTGACCAAGAAGAGTGGAAAAGTCTGTACACCATGTTTGGTGTGACGTCATCCACTGTACCTCCATCACATCAGAAAGGCAGTTCAGTTGTGGATCAGGACAAGTTGCTTGAGGATGCATACAGAAAGAAGGTCTATGGTACCGTCAGCACCTTTGCAGCAGATATACTGAAGCAAGAGTTTGAGAAGACAAGCACTCGAGGGGACAGGAAGTTTGAGTGTGTGGTGGTGGATGAGGTGGACTACATGACGCTGGACAGTGGAGTTCAGGTGACCTTCCTGTCGCACCAGGCCAGTGGCCTGAGACACGTAGAACAAGTCCTGGCCAGCATCTGGGCCTTGGTGTCTGCCTGCCACCCAGTTGAGATGTTCGCATCAGGACAGATCCAGTGGACAACCAAAATCCAGTGTTTCCACAAGGCAGTAAAACAATCTGTGATTGGTTCAGAGTCCGAGGACATTTTAGAAAACGACATACTGCTGCTGGGCGCAGAGATGGACTTCTATTCTATTCAGGACATCAACGAGTTCAACGAAGCCATGAGTCAAACGGAGAATGAAGCCTCTGAGGATGAAAAGTGGAAAACCATTGAGAAGATCATGGCTAAGGTTGGTCCAAGAGAGCAGTATGAGCTTCTCTGTGAACTTCAGAGAAAAACAAATCATGGTGCAGTGGTTGACTGCTACTCACTCCTCAACAACAAAGCTCATGTGTACGAGAAGGACAACCCTCACAGTAAACCTCATGTCCGGCTGCTTCTGCTGCCGGATGGACGCACCTGTGAAATCATGTCTGAGAAAGAACTCATCGACACAGCTGTTGACACATTAAAACATAAAATCAAATATTCCAGTAAGTACCCTGGACTCACCGAAGGACTCGGAGGGGTTTATTGTGATTCCATCCTTCTTGAAGGAATACATCGAGAAACAGTTACCTGTTTTTGCTGAAAATGCTCTGAAAGCTATCGTGATGACTCCAGGGAGAGAGTACATGATTGACAGGTCAACTGAAGGTGACAGAGCTACTTTCGCTGAACATCACCAGTACGACGCCATCATTCCAGTAGACTTTCAGGCCAGCGGCGTGTTGGAGAAGAACAAGCGCTGGGGAGATGGTCTGCAGCAGTTTCTGGAGATGAAGCACCAACTGGCCATTTCACAACTGTCCAATGTCACCAATTACATGTCCAATGTCCAGTTCTTTAAAAGGTACCTCAGTGGAAAAGGCATCTTTGGCGTCTCTGGGACGTTGGGGGGCGAGGCTGAAAAAGCTTTCCTGGAACGTCAGTACAAAACAGCCATTTATGTCGTTCCAGCTCACCGCCATAAAAAGCTGGTGGAACTTCCAGCAGTTCAGGTGACCAGAGGCAACGCTGAGTGGATCCAGGTCATCTGTGAAACTGCATGGGGAGCTGTAGACCGGGGCCAAGTCGTCCTGATCATCTGTGAGGACGTCAAAACTGCAGATGACCTAAAGGCCAAAATGCGTTTCCAAGAAAGAAGGTCCGATCGGATCACGATGTACACGATCAGCGAGAGGCACAACATTGAGAAGGAAAACTTCAGCCGGGGAAACATCATCATAGCTACTAACCTTGGAGGCCGTGGGACGGACATACATGTTCAAGAGGAAGTGAACGAGTGTGGAGGCCTCTTCGTGCTCCTCACGTACTTCCCCGGAAGTCAGCGCGTGGAGAGGCAGGCGTTTGGGCGCACCGCCCGGAAAGGAAACCCCGGCATGGTCCAGATGATCCTCAGCCAGGACCAACTTGCAGCAGCGTACCAAGGTCACTCTGTAGAAACCATGAGACAACTCAGAGAGGAGAATGAGGTCAGCTGTCTGGACAGCATGGAGAGAAACGAGCTGTTTGAGATTGAAATAAAGGAATGTCTCTTCTCCAACTTCTGTGAATTTCTCCGTGACTTTGATGTCAATTACGAAAAGGAAGAGAAGACAGACATCACACAGAAGAGCTTCAGAGACATCCCAGAGTTTTTTAAGAGTCATCAGAAAAAGTTTGATTATCAAACTGCCCTCAATGCCTTGAAAGAATCGTGGGCTTTTTGGCTGATCTTCCATGAACAGCACATCAGCAGACACGATGATATAAACATGCTGAGCGAAGACCTTTGTAGACACTTGAAGAAAACTGCACTGCAGCTCCTGCATGGCAAAAGCAGCAACTTCTGTGACTATTCTGAGTTGGCCAAAAGACGAACGGACATTCACCGCATCAATAAGAAGAATGACTATGGAGCTTTGAGATACTGGCAGGGAGCTGCAGACTGTGATCCTTTCTACAGTTCTGTAGCACTTTACAACCAAGCTTACATCACTATCAACCTTCGAAAGGACAACTACATACCTGAAGCAAAGAGCTTACTGGAGAAGTGCCTGACTGCAGTGGATGTTTACCTCTCAGAAACAACTAACACAATGACGTTTTGTAACTTTTCAGTGACAAAAGACTTCACACCACACCACAGTATCAGAAATCTGCAGACCCAAATGACTGCCAGGATGAATGTCTTCAAGTCTTGGAAAGGATACATCGAGAGTGCTCTGAAATCTCTAAATGAGATCAAACAAAGCAGGGGTGACGCTATCACAAAGGATTCCATCGTCTACACTCTTTCAAAAGACAAAGACCCCATCACCACAAAGGAATTGGTATTTCTGGATGAGGCTGGACTCTGCATCGTGTTTGAGGTCAGAAAGAAGCCTAAGTTCTCCATCAATGCCCTGGTTTGTTTCCTTCTTGGTGTTCTCCAAGTAGCAGCAGGTGTTCTTATTTGTGCTCTGTCATGTGGCAGCGCCAGCCAGTTTGGACTTGGACTGATCAATGAGGGAGTGTCCGACATGATTGACGGGGTCACAGGCATGATCCAGGGAGGGTTTGACTGGACTCAGTGGGCCATCTCCAAAGCCACCAACATTGGGCTGTCTCTAGTCTGTGGTGGACTCACCAGGATCGGGGGAGCTGTGAAAGACGTGATACTTGGGACAAGAGGCCTGATCACTGGGGCTAAGAGTACCTCTAAAATCACGGTCAAACAGTGTTTTAAACAGGCAGGAAAGTACGTTGTTCAGGAAGTGGGAAAGCAAGGAGGCATGACTGCTCTCAACTTTGCTGCTGATGTGGGACTGAGAGCTTTATTTAAAGAGGTTCTGGAGAAGGCCTTCTTCAAGCAGGCGTCTTCAGTGATAAGAGCCAACAGTGACCTGGATAAGGTCATCACAGATTATATCTGCTTCGGAGTACCAAAGACAGCCATGCAACAAGGAGTTACTGAATGGAAAATTGAAAAACGGTGTGTGGAACAAATGCGTCAGTCAGTGTGAGATAACAGCAAATGTTATTCCTACTATAATGGAGGAATGTACTAATGTTCAACCGGTGCTGAACGTACTATCTAAAGTCTGTGGTGCTGTAGAACAGCACATGCATCAAAACAAATGGGTTAAATGTGCAATGAAACTTTTGGAATCAGCCCAAACTGTCAAAGATCTTGTAGAAATACTTCATTCCCTCCACACAAAGGACATCATCAACCACAACTTTCTTCCTCAGTTGTTGGAAAACTTGAATCATTTACCACAAGAGAAAGATGAGAAGGATGGAAGGCACCAGCTCCCAGATGTGATGCGTCTCAAAGATGAACTCATGAATGATATTGTACAGAGTGTTTCAAACTCACTGGTTGAGGCTTGTTTAAGGCATCTGTTGTCTCTCACAAAGAGAAAGTGCATGGGAAAAATCAACAGCATGGCTGGTTCAGCTGTCAGCAACTTGCTTGGAAGGACTGACACCCAAAGCTTCTTTGACAACCAGGTGTACAAACACCAAATGAAGGAGGCTTTCAGCCGTTCATCTGTGACCCCGTCAGAGGTCGATGACGACTTGGACCACTACATCCAGGAAATCGGTGATGTCAACCGGCCTGCTACAGCTCTGGACATCCACGTCCTCACACAGAGTGAGGCTCTTCAAGGCAGAGGCATCAGACTGATTACTGTGGACAAACATGGAAAAAAGCTGGCAGAAGACTACTATGAAGGGAAGAGCAGCTCTGCAGAGGACATTGTGCTACAACTGAAGAAAGATCCAGTCAATCCACTACAGTAAGTAAGATCCATTAAATATTTGTCTCCATATTGCTACAGTCCACAATATTTACTGAACACAGAAAAGCCTCTGATGTTTAGGTCTACCGCTGGATCGCTTTAGTTATTATTATTGTTGTTGTTGATGTACCTTATCGTTATTATGGTCAACCTAAACTAGACATCGGACAGCAAGGAGTTTTTATTGAACCAAATGGCTCAGAAAAAAATACTTTTTCCTCTGATTTCTTGGAAGGCCCAGAATCTAGCTGGAATAGTGGTGCACATCTCAGTTTTTCATTTTGAAAAGAAAGTAAACAGAGTAGGCCACTCTGAGGCCTGCTTTTATGTAGATCATCCTGAGAAGTTATGAAATTATGATTGGACGGTCCTTATCAGAGTTACATGGCTATCAATGTTGTGGGTGTGGCCTAAAGATGCTCATTAGGTCCATGTCGTGTGATGTAATGATCCACTATTAAAGAAACAGCCTGTTTGTGCCATACATTTAGTGAATTTATATGTATTAGGGTCGAGACAACTCATGCATCAATATCTCAGGAACCAATTTAAATAAAAATCTGAAGTTTGGTAGGATTGTACAAGACTTCCATTGTAGACGGTAGCTAAAATGTTATTTTCCAATGTCCAGTAAAATGTCATCAGTCTTTAATTCCAACACCAACATGAACTCAATAGTAAGTTCATGTTGGCGTTGGCAGGGTATGTGTTAATGTTGAAGTCAACTGGCCAATAGGGAGCGCTATAAGAAGAAGATCTGTGTTTCACCTCACATTCCCAGAACTGTGCAGGCTACTGGAAAATGCATTTTCTTCTGACTCCTTGGAATATCTCAGATCATTTCCCCCCATTCAAACGGTTTCTGTCTTGAAAGATTTCTATCTTCAGCATGGCTCCGGTGATTAGCACTGTTCCTGGTTCAAATCCTGGTTCAGGGGTCTTTCTGGGTGGAGATGTTGTCCTCGTGCCTCCCCACACAGTCCAAAAACATGCATGCCAGGTTATTTGGTGATTCTGAAGGGATGAGAGTGGGCGTGGTTTGTTTCTCCTGGACAAACAGCCACACTAACCTGGTAAAAGAGACCTTTGATCTCTGTGGGACTTACCTGGTTAAATGAAGGCTATTTCAGGAATCTAAAAGTGAATCTGACCAGTCTGAGGCTGTTCATCTGAAGGTGAATCTGCTTGGACCTTCAGTTATTAGTATTGTTTAGGGTTAGGGTTAGGGTTAGGGTTAACCCTAACTGTGAGGGAGATGCAGGTTCCCTGCTTGACTATTTGCTGGATGTAAAGGTGAAGAACCCGCTGCAGGTGATCGATCAGAATCACACTGATGTTGCAGTTGAATGTTTATTTGCACCACCACACCCACAATAATCCACAGTCTGATGCTCAAGTGGTTCTGTACAATGAACATGAAATAAACATATAAAATATTAATATGTACATTCACATCCATGTTTAACAATGCAACATAATTACAGGTTAACATAAAGTAATGTAAAGTCACAGTATGCAACAGTAGTTCAATATAGACAACTTAAACTGACATGTGCTAAATTATGGCCATTCGTGGTTAAACGGTGCCCTCTAGCGGCCACAATGCGCAATTATCAGCTCCGTGGCCAAACTAACCCCAGCCCCGCATTCAGCCCGACACGAAGCAACAAGTGCGTTAATTAGTGTCTTAATGAGCGGGCAGAGAAGCCACTAAAACATTCGCCAAACTGCCAACACCTTCACAAAATTGCTCTCCAAACAGCAGAGGCCATGTAACAATAATAAACAATAAACATCTACATGCAGCAACTCTTATTAGCTGGACATACAGCTTCCGAACGGCTAATATCTGCATTAATTAGTCACTGGAACAACACACTATTTACGTATAACATGGATTATAATGACTCACTTGCGTTAGGACGCACTTTACACCAGATGACTGAGTACTTGAGGGTGCTAACTGTGTCTGCTCGTAGAGTTGACTGACTTTAGCCCGTGCTCGTGAGCTAATGGATCCGGTAAGGGGAGCAGGTGAGGGAGGATGTCACCGCCAGGGGGGGCCTTTTTCACACTAACTCTAACCCTAACACAAACTGAGTCTAAAACATTTAACAGAAAAGTTAAACCAAAAATGCAATTGTGATGACAGGCACAATTGCCTGTGTGCATACACACATGCACACACAACATATATCCCACACACACATTGTATTGTTTGTCTTTTTTGCATGAGCTTTTCATGCAATAGGAAGTATGTCTTAAGGTAACTTGTATTTGCATATTTTATGTTGATCAGGGACTGATCAGGGACTGGAGTCGCAAACTAGCCATCTGGCTATTAACCTCCTTTGTATTTACATCAACAAGTTTTGTCATGGCTTCATCATCTCATGTTTGTAATAATGTGCACTGCATTGTCCCTGCCAAATAAACTACGAATAAATAAATAAATATTCTCCAGGAAAAGTGGTGACCACCAAAAACAGACAAGAACCTTGGTCTAGAGCAGTGGTTCTCAACCTTTTTTGAACAAACGCCCCCCCGAACCACCATTATGCTCTTAATGCCCCCCCGGGAAAAAAAATGAAAAAAATGAATAATGTGCGTGTGTATGTAAGCATGGATTTGTGGAAATGGAAATAAAGGAAATAACATGGAAATAATATTATAATACTGTAGTTGCTCAGGGACCAAAACCTCTTCAGTTGATCTTCTGGACTGTGAAGCTGAATTTAAATCAAATTGATCTTTCTACAGAGAGAAAGGCCACACCGCCTTTATGATTTAATTCATCACATTTGTAAATAAATTCTTGGAAC
The DNA here is from genome assembly GCA_018398805.1 of Hirundichthys speculiger. Taxonomy (NCBI): domain Eukaryota; kingdom Metazoa; phylum Chordata; class Actinopteri; order Beloniformes; family Exocoetidae; genus Hirundichthys; species Hirundichthys speculiger. The sequence continues at coordinate 47,580 of JAGFBZ010000512.1, forward strand.
TAAGAAAAAATACCACCGAAGCAGAATTAGTTGTAAATCTGTTTTATGGGTAGGCTAATTGAAGATGCCAACAACATCATGCATGTGAACAGCGGTGAATTAACCAATCAAAGCGTGGAATGACTCCTGCGTCAATGAATGCACCTTAAACCTTTCAAACGGTCATTTTAGGAGTAGACTACTGACAAGGCCTGGCCTGGCAATGAGAAAAAAAAAAGAGAAAAACTATTTACAAAAGAGAACGACTGCAGTTCTTCATTTTTACTGGGAGCCCTGGTCTTGGTGGGCTGCTGCCAGCTTTTTCACGTCTGGACACATCACCGTGAGCTTCAGCCTGAGTGCACCAGAGCTCACGAAGTCCAGGCGGTTTCAGTATTTTGTCTGCATGTGGAGAGTTTGGCTGAATCCCTGTTCAGTGAGCCGAGTCTTTAGATGTCTGGATGTTTTTTAGAAAGATGCTCCTGTAATCGCGACGGCTTCATGGCTTCATTGGAGAACACCTGCTCACATAGCAGCACATCTGCAGATGTACGTTGCTCGGTGACAGAATAAATAAATAATTTATGTAATTAGCATTGTACTGCCGACACTTTTTCTTGTTTTCCACCATTTTTGATTTTACTGTAAATGTTTGTGTTTAAACGTGATAACGTAGTCTTGATTGTGTATGTTTTCATTGGTTGTTGAATGAAGCCCCTGAAATGTGTTGGAAAGAGGTTTCTCTGCTGCTGTGTGTTTATGGGTGTTACTATGGCGACCGATCCCAGCCGGCTCATCTGCTTGTGATGTAGAGAGAAAAGGAGATGTTACCGGGTCATGGAAGCAGCAGACTCAGGGTTTTGGTCTCAGACAGCAGCTTTATTTTTTGAAAGGAAATCTGAACACAACATTTTATTGAAACATAAATAGATTTGCACTATAAAAAAAACCTTGAGAAACCAGTTAAAATAGAGTTCTCAAGGCGTGGCGCTCCTCATTTGTGCCTGAGCGACCCCCCCTCTCAGCCCTGATGTTTCCAGCGCCCCCCTAAAGGTTCAAAACACCCCCTGTTGAGAAACCCGTGTCTAGAGGTTCCAAGTCATGAAATGGCCCACGTTGACCAGTAGGGGGCACTATAATAACAGTGTTTATGTTTTAGCTCTATAACAACATGGGTTAGAAATGAACTTTTCATTTTTATTTCATGAAAGGTCCTGAGTCTAACCCACCCAGCAAATCCAAGTTCCATCTTAAACATTCTCCTGCTATTCCAAAAACTGACAGCGTGAAGGTCATTTGATTCCCACTAAACATTTCCCAAACTAAACAGTTCCATTCTAACCAGCAATCAATAAAAGTTATTGTTCAGTCCCCACTGTTATCAGAATAATTAAATTAAACCCGTTAGTTGTTTTAGCTTGATAAAATCCCTCTTATCCCTGAGGGATGCCTCACCTGCTCGTTGTCTCCAGTTACACGTCACACAGATACGGACGTGTCCAACTACATCTGTTGTTCCTCAATTAAATATCTCTTCATTTTTTTAACTCATTTATACCACAGCACATCCTCTCTTTCATCTGTTATTTTTGATTTGTGCGTTTGTCTTCAACAGAAATAAAGAATTCTTGACAAAGATAAAGGACAAGATCAGTGCCAAGTCTTCCTCTTGCAGTGGACATTTTGAAGTCCTGAACCCCGACGGTTCTGTGATCCAGGTCCATTCAGAGGCTCAAAACTGCCTGTACCATGCTGTTGTCCTCGCAACCAAGAGGAACCCGTGTGACTTGAGACAGGAGGCTGCGGTGCTTCGAAAGGTTGTCCAAACCTCTGTGAGTCCAGTCACGTTTGTATAGTTCACTTCAATTCAGTTCAATTCAATTTTATTTAAAAAGCATCTGTTACAATGTCAAGTGTCTCTAGAAGCTTTACAGAGACCCAGATCATGACCCCCGAGCAAATATCATTAACTAAAATTATAATATTAAATCCTAATCAATGATAATGGCAGGTAAAAAACTCCCACATAGGGAGGAAAAAAACTTTAAGTCAAACAGTGGCAAGAAAAAACTCCACTTTAAGAGGAAGAAACCTGGACCAGAACCTGGATCATATGGGGGGACCTTCCTGATGAAGACCAGCTGGATAAAGAAAGAAAAGAGGGGAGAGACAGGACAGAGAGAGGATGGAGGACAGAGAGAATGGAGGACAGATAGAGGATGGAGGACAGAGAGGGGATGGAGGACAGAGAGATAATGGAGGACAGAGAGAGAATGGAGGACAGAGAGGAGGGAGGACAGAGAGAGGAGGGAGGACAGAGAGAGGATGGAGGACAGAGAGAGGAGGGAGGACAGAGAGAGGATGGAGGACAGAGAAAGGATGGAGGACAGAGAGAGGAGGGAGGACAGAGAGAGAATGGAGGACAGCTCCAACTATATAATAGTTATATAGCTATAACTATTAGCCCCTACACACTATAGTTTAGACTAACTGTACCTATAACTATTAGCTCCTACACACTATAGTTTAGACTAACTGTAGGCTTTACTGAACAGAAATGTTTTCAATTTAGTTTTAAAGATGGAGGTGGTGTCAGCCTCCTGAACCCAAACTGGTAGCTGGTTCCATAAAAAAGGTGCCTGGTAGCAGAAGGCCCGTCCTCCAAACCTACTCTTGGATATTCTAGGAACAATAAGTAATCCTGCACTCTGAGAGCGAAAAGCTCTATTAGGAGCATAACGAGCTATCAGGTCTGGTAGATAACGAGGAGCTAGGCCATTAAGGGCCTTATATGCGAGAAGCAGAATTTTAAACTCAATTACGGATTCTCGCTTACGGATTCCAGTCAGCCCCCTCACTGCTGCGTTCTGGATCAGTCGAAGGCTATTCAGCGAGCTTTTCGGACATCCTGCTAACAGCGCATTACAATAATCCAGTTTAGAACTGACAAACGCGTGGATTAATTTTTCAGCATCACCCTGGGAGAGGATGCTCCTCATCTTGGCAATATTTCTGAGATGAAAAAAGGCAGTCTTGCAAACCTGATTAATATGCTGCTTAAATGATATATCCTGAAAATAATCCAAATATAACTCCAAGGTTTTTCACAGCTGTGCTGGAAGCCATCGTAAACCCAGTCAATCCATTCCTCAGGTGTTTAGGACCAAAGACAATAACCTCTGTTTCATCCGAGTTTAGAAGCAAAAAGTTAGAGGACATCCAGGACTTAATGTCATTAAGACACCCTTGAAGTTTAGCCAAAGGTTTTGTTTCCTCTGGTTTCATAGATAAGTACAGCTGCCGTATCATCAGCGTAGCAATGAAAGTTTATGCCATGGTTCTGGATCATTTTTCCCAAGGGCAGCATGTATCAAGTGAAAAGGATTGGTCCCAGCACTGAACCCTGTGGGACGCCATAGCAGACCCTAGTCCGTGTAGAAGAAACGTCATTAACATGGACGAACTGGAACCTGTCAGATAGGTATGACTTAAACCAGCCTAATGCTGTCCCTTTAATTCCAACAGTGTGCTCTAATCTATGCAGCAAAAGGCTGTGATTAACGGTATCAAAAGCAGCACTGAGGTCCAGCAGAACAAGGACAGAAACTAATCCATTGTCTGAGGCCATGAGGAGGTCGTTGGAGACTCTAATCAGTGCAGTTTCTGTGCTATGATGAGTTCTAAACCCTGACTGAAAGACCTCAAATAGATCATTTCTATGCAGGTGTTCTCCTAACTGGCTAGCAACTATTTTTTCCAGAATTTTAGAGATAAATGGAAGGTTGGATATTGGTCTATAGTTTGCCAAAATGTCCAGATCAAGGGATGGTTTCTTGAGCAAAGGTTTAATGACTGCAACTTTAAAAACCTGTGGTACATATCCTGATTGTAGTGATAGGTTAATCTGATCCAAAATTGATATACCAATAGAGGACATAACATCTTTGAGTAGCCGAGTTGGGATGGGATCCAACAGGCATGTAGATGATTTAGCTTTACTGATAGTTCAGGTCAACCCAGAAAGGCCCACAGGAGAAAAACAGTCCAGAGTCAAATCAGAAACAGAAGAAATCAGCGGCAGGGACGTCCACAGCTGTCAACAATTGGGCCTGGCCAATTTCATCTCTAATTTTGATTATTTTTCTGCTAAACAAGCTCATAAAGTCTTCACTACTGAGAGTAGCAGGAATGCAAGGACCAACAGAGTTGTGACTCTTTGTCAGCCTGGCTACAATGCTGAACAGAAAACGTTGATTATATTACTTCTCTTCAATTAATGATGAATAATAAGATGTTCTAGCTCTGCGTAGGGCTCTTTTGTAGACTATTAAACTATCTTTCCAGGCACGATGGGAGTCCACAGATTTACAGGAGTACCACCTCCTTTCCATTTTTCGTGCTTTCTGCTTCAGCGTGTGAATATGTGAATTATACCAGGGAGCTGAGCTCCTAAGATAAGAAACCCTCTTCCTCAGAGGAGCAACAGCATCCAGGGCTGAATGTAACATACCTGCAGTATTGTTAACAAGGTAATCAATATCTGCCGGAGTAAAATTCAGGTCGTTGCCCTCAGCTATTTTATCGTATTCCACCATAGAGAGATGAGAGAGAATGACCTCCTTAAAATTATTTACAGCATCTTCAGAAAGACATCTGCTGTAATGCCACATTTTAACTTCCGTTTTAATGCCACAAATGCTGAACTTGAATGTAATTAAATAGTGGTCCGAGAGAAGAGAATTCAGCAGTGACACTAACAGTATAGTTACCTGCAAACATCAGAACCTCCTCCATTAAAGCTGTTTTTGTGTGTAGAAGGATCATAATGATCATCTGACTGGCAGAGCAACTGATGAGCAACATCAACTGTTTTCACAGAAGCATGTGTGCAGGCCCAGTAGACTGCTGCCAGGAATCACTGGGAGTGCTGGTTTCCTTGCAGTGACTGGGATGAAAGACACTGTGATGTCTTTTGTCTAATATTCAGACCTTCTGCAATTAGCTGATTTTTATTACATTTTTACACAAAACCACATGATTCACTTTACAATGATTGTAAATCTGTTGTAATATCATCAGTATGAGCTAAATGGGAGGTTTGTAATCATGACAGATCCTGTAGATGACCATTTCTGTCTGGTTTCAGCTTCAGCAGAATAAACCCAAATACACAGCTGCTCTGAAGCTGCAACGAGGATATGAGGAAGCATCCACATCACCTGGCAAGTACGTCATCCTAGGAGGAGGAGAAGAGACCCGAAATGAGGCCAGAAAAAGGTTTCGAGACAGACTGAACAAGACTGACATGAGGGACATCCCAGCACATGACGTGAATCTGATCAGTCTGTACAATCTGGGTCTGGTTGGAAAGTGGCATGAGTGAGTGTTTTTAAACTGGAGGACATTCTCTGTGTCAAAGGCCTTTCAGACAGGATGTGGCACGTTCTGCATTCACACTGGCACAAGTCTATATAGGACGCCAGTTGCCAGGTGACCAAAAAGGTTCCAAGGAATTGGTGAGCAGATATTAAACAGTTTGTTCTTGTGTTCTTGGAAGTTCATAATTGGTGAGTTGGACTCTGGAAGAACATTCTTCAGAGGACAAGATGATGCAGTTCAGTGATGACATCACAGCTCAGCTAGTAGGCTAAGACAGACATAAACACTGAACTCTAATGTGACTCAGGGTGGACCAAAAACCCCCAGGATAAAGTGTCTTTCCATTACTTAACATAAGAGGTGTTATACAGTCGTGTTATAAATAGAATTTCATGATGGAGAAAAGAAAAAATATCTGAACATGTTGGGGGAAGTTTTCAAATCACCTCCATCTGGATCAATAATAGTCTGTCTGACGGATCAGTTTGACGTGCTGGAAAGAACAAACTGAGCATATTCTGGATCTGCTGAGAGGGGTGATCAACAAGAACAATTTACTGTAAAAGGAGAAAAAAATATTCCGATTTCTAATCATGATGTCATCACAGTCATCAGGTCCTCTCTGAACCATGGATCAATAGTAGAGCATCGAGACCACCAGGTCCTCTCTGAACCATGGATCAATAGCCGAGCATCGAGACCACCAGGTCCTCTCTGAACCATGGTTCAATAGTAGAGCATCGAGACCACCAGGTCCTCTCTGAACCATGGATCAATAGCCGAGAATCGAGATCACCAGGTCCTCTCTGAACCATGGTTCAATAGTAGAGCATCGAGACCACCAGGTCCTCTCTGAACCATGGTTCAATAGTAGAGCATCGAGACCACCAGGTCCTCTCTTAACCACGGTTCAATGGTAGGGCGTAGAGACCACCAGGTCCTCTCTAAACCATGGTTCAACAGCCAAGTATTAAGTGCACCAGATCCTTTCTGAACCATGGATCAATAGCCAAGCATCGAGACCACCAGGTCCTCTGTGAACTATGGTTCAATAGTAGAGCATCGAGACCACTAGGTCCTCTCTGAACCATGGTTCAATAGAAGAGCATCGAGACCACCAGATCCTCTCTGAACCACGGTTCAATAGCCGAGCATAGAGACCACCAGATCCTCTCTGAACCACGCATCAATAGTAGAGCGTAGAGACCACCAGATCCTCTCTGAACCATGGATCAATAGCCAAGCATCGAGACCACCAGGTCCTCTGTGAACTATGGTTCAATAGTAGAGCATCGAGACCACCAGGTCCTCTCTAAACAATGGTTCAATAGCAGAGCATCGAGACCACCAGGTCCTCTCTGAACCATGGTTCAATAGTAGAGCATCGAGACCACCAGATCCTCTCTGAACCATGGTTCAATAGCCAAGCATAGAGACCACCAGATCCTCTCTGAACCACGCATCAATAGTAGAGCGTAGAGACCACCAGATCCTCTCTGAACCATCGTTCAATAGCCGAGCATCGAGACCACCAGATCCTCTCTGAACCACGCTTCAATAGTAGAGCGTAGAGACCACCAGATCCTCTCTTAACCACGGTTCAATAGCCGAGCATCGAGACCACCAGATCCTCTCTGAACCACGGTTCAATAGTAGAGCATCGGGACCACCAGGTCCTCTCTGAACCACGGTTCAATATTAGAGCATCGAAACCACCAGGTCCTATCTGAACCACGGTAAAATAGTAGAGCATCGAGACCACCAGGTCCTCTCTGAACCACGGTTCAATAGTAGAGCATCGAGACCACCAGGTCCTCTGAACCATCGTTCAATAGCCGAGCATCGAGACCACCAGGTCCTCTCTGAACCACGGTTCAATAGTAGAGCATCGAGACCATCAGATCCTCTCGAACCATGGTTCAATAGTACAGCATCGAGACCACCAGATCCTCTCTGAACCACGGTTCAATAGCTGAGCATCGAGACCACCAGATTCTCTCTGAACCACAGTTCAATAGTTGAGCATCGAGACCACCAGGTCCTCTCTGAACCACGGTTCAATATTAGAGCATCGAGACCACCAGGTCCTCTCTGAACCACGGTTCAATATTAGAACATCGAGACCATTAGGTCCTCTCTGAACCATGGTTAAATAGTAGAGCATCAAGACCATCAGGTCCTCTCCGAACCATGGTTCAATATTAGAGCATCGAGACCACCAGGTCCTCTCTGAACCACGGTTCAATATTAGAACATCGAGACCAATAGGTCCTCTCTGAACCAAGGTTATATAGCTGAGCACTTAGACCACCAGGTCCTCTCTGAACCTTGTTTCAATAGCTGAGCATCGAGACCACCAGATCCTCTCTGAACCAAGGTTAAATTGTAGAGCGTAGAGACCACCAGGTCCTCTCTGAACCATGGTTCAATGGTATAGCATAGAGACCACCAGGTCCTCTCTGAACCATGGCTCAAAAGCCGAGCATCGAGACCACCAGATCCTCTCTGAACCATGGTTCAACAGCCGAGCATCGAGACCACCAGATCCTCTCTAACCCAAGGTTCAATAGTAGAGCGTAGAGACCACCAGGTCCTCTCTGAACCATGATTCAATGGTAGAGTCCGAGGCCACCAGATGCTCTCTGAACCATGGTTCAACAGCCGAGCATTGAGACCACCAGATCCTCTCTGAACCACGGTTCAATGGTAGAGCGTAGAGACCACCAGGTCCTCTCTGAACCATGGTTCAATAGCCAAGCATTGAGACCACCAGATCCACTCTGAACCATGGTTCAATAGCAGAGTATCGAGACCACCAGGTCCTCTCTGAACCATGGTTCAATAGCAGAGCATCGAGACCACCAGGTCCTCTCTGAACCATGGTTCAATAGTAGAGCATTGAGACCACCAGATCCTCTGTGAACTATGGTTCAATAGTAGAGCATCGAGACCACCAGGTCCTCTCTAAACAATGGTTCAATAGCAGAGCATCGAGACCACCAGGTCCTCTCTGAACCATGGTTCAATAGTAGAGCATCGAGACCACCAGATCCTCTCTGAACCATGGTTCAATAGCCAAGCATAGAGACCACCAGATCCTCTCTGAACCACGCATCAATAGTAGAGCGTAGAGACCACCAGATCCTCTCTGAACCATCGTTCAATAGCCGAGCATCGAGACCACCAGATCCTCTCTTAACCACGGTTCAATAGCCGAGCATCGAGACCACCAGATCCTCTCTGAACCACGGTTCAATAGTAGAGCATCGAGACCACCAGGTCCTCTCTGAACCACGGTTCAATATTAGAGCATCGAAACCACCAGGTCCTATCTGAACCACGGTAAAATAGTAGAGCATCGAGACCACCAGGTCCTCTCTGAACCACGGTTCAATAGTAGAGCATCGAGACCACCAGGTCCTCTCTGAACCATCGTTCAATAGCCGAGCATCGAGACCACCAGGTCCTCTCTGAACCACGGTTCAATAGTAGAGCATCGAGACCATCAGATCCTCTCGAACCATGGTTCAATAGTACAGCATCGAGACCACCAGATCCTCTCTGAACCACGGTTCAATAGCTGAGCATCGAGACCACCAGATTCTCTCTGAACCACAGTTCAATAGTTGAGCATCGAGACCACCAGGTCCTCTCTGAACCATGGTTCAATATTAGAGCATCGAGACCACCAGGTCCTCTCTGAACCACGGTTCAATATTAGAACATCGAGACCATTAGGTCCTCTCTGAACCATGGTTAAATAGTAGAGCATCAAGACCATCAGGTCCTCTCCGAACCATGGTTCAATATTAGAGCATCGAGACCACCAGGTCCTCTCTGAACCACGGTTCAATATTAGAACATCGAGACCAATAGGTCCTCTCTGAACCATGGTTCAATAGTAGAGCATCGAGACCATCAGGTCCTCTCTGAACCATGGTTCAATAGTTGAGCATGGAGACCACCAGGTCCTCTCTGAACCACGGTTCAATATTAGAGCATCGAGACCACCAGGTCCTCTCTGAACCACGGTTCAATATTAAAACATCGAGACCACTAGGTCCTCTCTGAACAATGGTTCAATAGTAGAGCATCGAGACCACCAGGTCCTCTCTGAACCATGGTTCAATAGTAGAGCATCGAGACCATCAAGTCTTATGGTTCAATAGTAGAGCATGGAGACCACCAGATCCTCTCTGAACCATGATTCAATGGTAGAGTGTAGAGACCACCAGGTCCTCTCTAAACCATGGTTCAACAGCCGAGCATCAAGTCCACCATATCCTCTCTGAACCAAGGTTATATAGCTGAGCACGTAGACCACCAGGTCCTCTCTGAACGTTGTTTCAATAGCTGAGCATCGAGACCACCAGATCCTCTCTGAACCAAGGTTAAATTGTAGAGCGTAGAGACCACCAGGTCCTCTCCGAACCATGGTTCAATGGTATAGCGTAGAGACCACCAGGTCCTCTCTGAACCATGGCTCAAAAGCCGAGCATCGAGACCACCAGATCCTCTCTGAACCATGGTTCAACAGCCGAGCATCGAGACCACCAGATCCTCTCTGAACTACGGTTCAATGGTAGAGCGTAGAGACCACCAGGTCCTCTTTAAACCATGGTTAAACAGCCTAGCATCAAGTCCACCAGATCCTCTCTGAACCATGGTTCAATAGCTGAGCACCGAGACCACCAGGTCCTCTCTGAACCATGGTTCAATAGCTGAGCACTGAGACCACCAGATCCTCTCTAACCCAAGGTTCAATAGTAGAGCGTAGAGACCACCAGGTCCTCTCTGAACCATGAATCAATGGTAGAGTCCGAGGCCACCAGATGCTCTCTGAACCATGGTTCAACAGCCGAGCATTGAGACCACCAGATCCTCTCTGAACCACGGTTCAATGGTAGAGCGTAGAGACCACCAGGTCCTCTCTGAACCATGGTTCAATAGCCAAGCATTGAGACCACCAGATCCACTCTGAACCATGGTTCAATAGCAGAGTATCGAGACCACCAGGTCCTCTCTGAACCATGGTTCAATAGCAGAGCATCGAGACCACCAGGTCCTCTCTGAACCATGGTTCAATAGCAGAGCATCGAGACCACCAGATCCTCTCTGTACCATGGTTCAATAGCCGAGCATCGAGACCACCAGGTCCTCTGTGAACTATGGTTCAATAGCCGAGCATCGAGACCACCAGGTCCTCTCTCAACCATGGTTCAATAGCTGAGCATTGAGACCACCAGATCCTCTCTGAACCATGGTTCAATAGCTGAGCATTGAGACCACCAGGTCCTCTCTGAACCATGGTTCAATAGTAGAGCATGGAGACCACCAGATCCTCTCTGAACCACGATTCAATGGTAGAGCGTAGAGACAACCAGGTCCTCTCTAAACCGTGGTTCAACAGCCGAGCATCAAGTCCACCAGGTCCTCTCTGAACCACGCTTCAGTGGTAGAGCATAGAGACCACCAGATCCTCTCTGAACCATGGTTCAATAGCCGAGCACCGAGACCACCAGGTCTTTTCTGAACCATGGTTCAATAGCCGAGCATCGAGACCACCACATCCTCTCTGAACCATGGTTCAATAGTAGAGCGTAGAGACCACCAGATCCTCTCTTAACCATGGTTCAATAGCCGAGCACCGAGACCACCAGGTCTTCTCTGAACCACGGTTCAATAGTAGAGCATAGAGACCACCAGGTCCTCTCTGAACCAGGTTCAATTGTAGAGCATAGAGACCATCAGATCCTCTCTGAACCAGGGTTCAATAGTAGAGCGTAAAGACCACCAGATCCTCTCTAAATCATGGTTCAATAGTAAGGCATAGAGACCACCAGATCCTCTCTGAACCACGGTTCAATGGTACAGCATAGATACCACCAGATCCTCTCTGAACCACGGTTCAGTGGTAGAGCATAGAGACCACCAGGTCCTCTCTGAAACATTGTTCAATAGCAGAGCATCGAGACCATCAGATCCTCTCTAAACCAGGGTTCAATAGTAGAGTGTAAAGACCACCAGATCCTCTCTGAATCATGGTTCAATAGTAAGGCATAGAGACCACCAGATCCTCTCTGAACCACGGTTCAATGGTACAGCATAGATACCACCAGATCCTCTCTGAACCACGGTTCAGTGGTAGAGCATAGAGACCACCAGGTCCTCATTGATACATGGTTCAATAGTAGAGCGTAGAGACCACCAGATCCTCTCTGAATCACGGTTCAATGGTAGAGCGTAGAGACCACCAGATCCTCTCTGAACCACGGTTCAATAGTAGAGCATAGAGACCACCAGATCCTCTCTGAACCACGCTTCAATAGTAGAGCGTAGAGACCACCAGATCCTCTCTGAACCACGGTTCAATGGTACAGCATAGAGACCACCAGATCCTCTCTGAACCACGGTTCAATAGTAGAGTGTAGAGACCACCAGATCCTTTCTGAACCACAGTTCAGTTGTAGAGCATAGAGACCACCAGATCCTCTCTGAACCACGGTTCAATTGTAGAGCATAGAGACCACCAGATCCTCTCTGAACCACGGTTCAATAGTAGAGCATAGAGACCACCAGGTCCTCTCTGAACCAGGTTCAATTGTAGAGCATAGAGACCATCAGATCCTCTCTGAACCAGGGTTCAATAGTAGAGCGTAAAGACCACCAGATCCTCTCTGAATCATGGTTCAATAGTAAGGCATAGAGACCACCAGATCCTCTCTGAACCACGGTTCAATGGTACAGCATAGATACCACCAGATCCTCTCTGAACCACGGTTCAGTGGTAGAGCATAGAGACCACCAGGTCCTCTCTGAAACATTGTTCAATAGCAGAGCAGCGAGACCATCAGATCCTCTCTAAACCAGGGTTCAATAGTAGAGTGTAAAGACCACCAGATCCTCTCTGAATCATGGTTCAATAGTAAGGCATAGAGACCACCAGATCCTCTCTGAACCACGGTTCAATGGTACAGCATAGATACCACCAGATCCTCTCTGAACCACGGTTCAGTGGTAGAGCATAGAGACCACCAGGTCCTCATTGATACATGGTTCAATAGTAGAGCGTAGAGACCACCAGATCCTCTCTGAATCACGGTTCAATGGTAGAGCGTAGAGACCACCAGATCCTCTCTGAACCACGGTTCAATAGTAGAGCATAGAGACCACCAGATCCTCTCTGAACCACGCTTCAATAGTAGAGCGTAGAGACCACCAGATCCTCTCTGAACCACGGTTCAATGGTACAGCATAGAGACCACCAGATCCTCTCTGAACCACGGTTCAATAGTAGAGTGTAGAGACCACCAGATCCTTTCTGAACCACAGTTCAGTTGTAGAGCATAGAGACCACCAGATCCTCTCTGAACCACGGTTCAATTGTAGAGCATAGAGACCACCAGATCCTCTCTGAACCACGGTTCAATGGTACAGCATAGAGACCACCAGATCCTCTCTGAACCACAGTTCAGTGGTAGAGTGTAGAGACCACCAGATCCTCTCTGAACCACGGTTCAATGGTAGAGCATAGAGACCACCAGATCCTCTCTGAACCACGGTTCAATGGTACAGCATAGAGACCACCAGATCCTCTCTGAACCACGGTTCAATAGTAGAGTGTAGAGACCACCAGATCCTTTCTGAACCACAGTTCAGTTGTAGAGCATAGAGACCACCAGATCCTCTCTGAACCACGGTTCAATTGTAGAGCATAGAGACCACCAGATCCTCTCTGAACCACGGTTCAATGGTACAGCATAGAGACCACCAGATCCTCTCTGAACCACAGTTCAGTGGTAGAGTGTAGAGACCACCAGATCCTCTCTGAACCACGGTTCAATGGTAGAGCATAGAGACCACCAGATCCTCTCTGAACCACGGTTCAATGGTACAACATAGAGACCACCAGATCCTCTCTGAACCACAGTTCAGTGGTAGAGTGTAGAGACCACCAGATCCTCTCTGAACCACGGTTCAGTGGTACAGCATAGAGACCACCAGATCCTCTCTGAACCACGGTTCAATAGTAGAGTGTAGAGACCACCAGATCCTTTCTGAACCACGGTTCAATTGTAGAGCATAGAGACCACCAGATCCTCTCTGAACCACGGTTCAATGGTACAGCATAGAGACCACCAGATCCTCTCTGAACCACGGTTCAATGGTAGAGCATAGAGACCACCAGATCCTTTCTGAACCACGGTTCAATAGTAGAGCGTAGAGACCACCAGATCCTCTCTGAACCACGGTTTAGTGGTAGAGCGTAGAGACCACTAGATCCTCTCTGAACCACGGTTCAATTGTAGAGCATAGAGACCACCAGATCCTCTCTGAACCACGGTTCAATAGTAGAGTGTAGAGACCACCAGATTCTCTCTGAACCACGGTTCAATGGTAGAGCATAGAGACCACCAGATCCTCTCTGAACCACGGTTCAATTGTAGAGCATAGAGACCACCAGATCCTCTCTGAACCATGTTCAATGCTAGAGCGTAGAGACCACCAGACCCTCTCTGAACCACGGTTCAATGGTACAGCATAGAGACCACCAGATCCTCTCTGAACCACGGTTCAATGGTAGAGCATAGAGACCACCAGATCCTCTCTGAACCACGGTTCAATGGTACAGCATAGAGACCACCAGATCCTCTCTGAACCATGGTTCAATGGTAGAGCATAGAGACCACCAGATCCTTTCTGAACCACAGTTCAATTGTAGAGCATAGAGACCACCAGATCCTCTCTGAACCACGGTTCAATGGTACAGCATAGATACCACCAGATCCTCTCTGAACCACGGTTCAATGGTAGAGTATAGAGATCACCAGATCCTCTCTGAACCACGGTTCAATAGTAGAATGTAGAGACCACCAGATCCTTTCTGAACCACGGTTCAATTGTAGAGCATAGAGACCAACAGATCTTCTCTGAATCACGGTTCAATAATAGAGATTGAGAGACCACCAGATCTTCTCTGAACCACGGTTCAGTGGTAGAGTGTAGAGACCACCAGATCCTCTCTGAACCACAGTTCAATGGTGGAGTGTAGAGACCACCAGATCCTCTCTGAACCACGGTTCAATGGTAGAGCATAGAGACCACCAGATCCTCTGTGAACCACGGTTCAATAGTAGAGTGTAGAGACCACCAGATCCTCTCTGAACCACGGTTCAATGGTAGAGCATAGAGACCACCAGATCCTCTCTGAACCACGGTTCAATAGTAGAGTGTAGAGACCACCAGATCCTCTCTGAACCACGGTTCAATAGTAGAGCGTAGAGACCACCAGATCCTCTCTGAACCACGGTTCAATAGTAGAGTATAGAGACCACCAGATCCCCTCTGAACCACGGTTCAATAGTAGAATATAGAGACCACCAGATCCTTTCTGAACCACGGTTCAATTGTAGAGCATAGAGACCACCAGATCCTCTCTGAATCACGGTTCAATAATAGAGATTGAGAGACCACCAGATCCTCTCTGAACCACGGTTCAGTGGTAGAGTGTAGAGACCACCAGATCCTCTCTGAACCACAGTTCAATGGTGGAGTGTAGAGACCACCAGATCCTCTCTGAACCACAGTTCAATGGTAGAGCATAGAGACCACCAGATCCTCTCTGAACACGGTTCAATGGTAGAGATAGAGACCACCAGATCCTCTGTGAACCACGGTTCAATAGTAGAGTGTAGAGACCACCAGATCCTCTCTGAACCACGGTTCAATAGTAGAGCGTAGAGACCACCAGATCCTCTCTGAACCACGGTTCAATAGTAGAGCGTAGAGACCACCAGATCCTCTCTGAACCACGGTTCAATAGTAGAGTATAGAGACCACCAGATCCCCTCTGAACCACGGTTCAATAGTAGAGTGTAGAGACCACCAGATCCCCTCTGAACCACGGTTCAGTGGTAGAGCATAGAGAACACCAGGTCCTCATTGATACATGGTTAAATAGCAGAGCGTACAGACCACCAGGTACTCTCTGAAAGGCCTCTCAGCCACACAGCTGTTCATCACATCACTGCACATTATATTCTGATTTTACATTGTGATTCCATATGAGGTAAATGCTGTCATGAAAATTTTTCTTTTGAAAAGTTTCAGAAATCTCCGGACATCACCTGGATCCACAATCGACAACAACAAAAACTCTCCTGTGAATGCTGACCACATTCCTCCCAGAAACACCTTTCAGAAAGCTCATCAGCAGCTGCAGATGCCTGAGTACAGAGCCCAGAGGGAGATGCTTAAAAGGGAACATCCAGAACTTTTTAAAATGATCACTGAAAATGGAAACGGTGGTGTGTGCAGAGAGGTTCTGACAGAACATCACAAAGCCATTCTGACCACTGGCACCAGCAGAGAGGCCAAAAGAGTCAGGTGAGTCTTTGATGACAATCAGATCACATCCACCCATCACTTTTTATTCACCCTGTGACAGTTCCAGAACCTGGTATAAATGCTTAATGGATCACAGCAATACCCCGCTCTGTTCTTTTCTGGTTTTCTGATGGGGGTTCAGAGTTACTTCTAGATCTGGTTTCTGATGGGGGTTCAGAGTTGGTTCTAGTTCTTGGTTTCTGATGAGGGTGTAGACTTGGTTCTAGTTCTGGTTTCTGATGGGGGTTCAGTTTTTTCTAGTTCTGCTTTCTAATTGGGGTTCAGAGTTGGTTCTAGTTCTGGTTTCTGATAGGGGTTCAGAGTTGGTTCTTCTTCTACTTTCTGATGGGGGTTCAGAGTTGGTTCTAGTTCTGGTTTCTTGGGCGGGTTCAGAGTTGGTTCTAGTTCTGGTTTCTGATGGGGGTTCAGAGTTGGTTCTAGTTCTGGTTTCTTGGGCGGGTTCAGAGTTGGTTCTAGTTCTGGTTTCTTAGGGAGTTCAGAGTTGGTTCTAGTTCTGGTTTCTGATAGGGGTTCAGAGTTGGTGCTAGTTCTGGTTTCTGATGGGGGTTCAGAGTTGGTTCTAGTTCTGGTTTCTGATGGGGGTTCAGAGTTGGTTCTAGTTCTGGTTTCTGATAGGGGTTCAGAGTTGGTTCTAGTTCTGGTTTCTGATGGGGGTTCAGAGTTGGTTCTAGTTCTGGTTTCTGATAGGGGTTCAGAGTTGGTTCTAGTTCTGGTCTCTGATCGGGGGTTCAGAGTTGGTTCTAGATCTGGTTTCTAATGGGGGTGTCCTGGAGCTCTGTTGTCTGTGTAGCCCCTCAGAGTTCTCTACCAGCAGACACAACAGGCTGCAGGAGATTTTTTTTTCCAGATTAGATGGTTTCCTTCTTTCTGGTTGGTGCTGTGGCAGCAGCAGTCCTGGTCTCAGTGTATCTCCTGGACCCAGAGTGCTGCTCCAGGTACACGGAGATGTGATCAGAAACAGGCATGTCAGTTGATGGTGTTCCCTAAACCACTGCGTCATCCCTCCCCCTCCAACTGAGCAGCAACCACATCCCTCCGTGACATTGTCAGATAAATAGAAGAGATTCTCTGACTTTTCTTCGTTGAATCAGAGCATTTATTATTTTATTGCTATTAAGCTGATTTTTCTGCAGAACAGTAACAGCAGATCAGTAGATCCATCAACAAGGCCTTCAAAAAATGACGGAGTAAGACCCTGAAGGCGGTCCACAGCAGCAGAGACAGGTGCAAGTGTCCAAGCGGAGCAAGACTTTTCTCCTTGAATCTAGTGACAGAACTGTCAGGTCTCTCTTATAACGAATCTTTTAACACATACAACATTATTGTGGCACGTAAACTTGGAATAAGATTAAAGAATGGACAGATGAAACTGGGTTTTGGAGAAAGCGAGAACTCTGACTTCACCCCAGCTCAGAAAATTTTCTAGATATTTGTACTAATTATATTTTAAATACATAATATTCTGCATTTAGATTAAACTTTTGGACGTCCTGATACCAGATTCAGATCTTCTGTGCTCTTTTTGCATTGATAAGACGAATTGCTCAGCATCTAAACTCATGTATATAGATGAAAGGCTGAAAACGTCTCTTAGGAATTCCTGTCTTCTGGTCCCTAAAGATCTCAGAGTTTCCTGTGTCACTTCAAAAATCCTCACATCGGGTCACCATTGATGTTCTGGAGAGAATTAAGGCCTAGACCTGGATCATAAAGGGGGTGTTGGGATGTGTGTAAATGACAGCTCCAAAGGCAGACCTTGGTAATTAATATACAAACAGCAGAGTTTGAGATTATTTCTCATAAGACAGTAGGGCAAACGTTAATCAGAATGAAAAACAAGTTTGGTCCATAAACCAGAAAACTCAGAGCAGAAATAAGGGACAAAATCACAGGTTCAAGAGAATAATCCAAAAAACAGTCAAATAATCCAGGTGAAAGCACACAATCTAGATCCATGAAACAGGTCAAGTGAACCTACAAGCCTGAAGAACAAAACTCTGGCACAACCTGGTAAGTTACTGAGTTACTGTCTTTAAACAGACAAGTAGCCTTATTAACAAGGTGAGGCACAGGTGCACGGGTGTAGAAGAGGAGATGAGGCACATGAGAGACACCAGATGGTGAAACAGGAGAAGGTAGTCAGAGGATCAGACTGCAGGTCAGCATGTTAGTTTTTTTTTTTTTTTTTTTTTTTTCCCATGGTCATTTCCATCATCTGGCATAACCAACTAATGTATGGATGCAATTCAATCTTGTAGCATTTTTTTTTGGTGCTAATGTGAAAAGTGAACATGTCCTTCACCAGACCTCTCTGGCGGTATTTTTTTTTTCTGGTCATTTCTGGTCATTTCTGGTCATTTCCATCATCTGGCATAACCAACTAATGTATGGATGCAATTCAATCTTGTAGCATTTTTTTTTGGTGCTAATGTGAAAAGTGAACATGTCCTTCACCAGACCTCTCTGGCGGTATTTTTTTTTTAAATAAATGCAGAAGTGTGAGTGATAGTGAGTTAGTGCTTTATTAACCCTTGTGTGATGTTAGGATTTTCTGCATTCTCGGGGTGTTAAGGGGTCCTTTGGACCCCTTGGGATTTCATACCATAACTCAGCCCCTGTGCAGGCTAGAGACATTCTGTTTTCACCGGAGGAAACTTGAGGATGCCATTTAGGTCACTGACCTACCACTAGGTTTCTCCAACCTGAGGGGGCGGAGCCTATTCGAAACGCTTTTTTCCACGCCACCAGCCCCACTTCTCAGCCTCTGTGTGGGCTAGAGACACACTGTCTTCATTGGAGGGTTACTGGTGGGAAGCTGTGACATCACTGACCCTCCCTATGATGACCTCGACCTTTGGGGGCGGAGTTTCGCCATCACGAATCCCACTTCTCAGCCTCTGTGTGGGCTAGAGACATGCTATTTTCACTAGTGGGTTACTGGTGGGTAGCCTTGACATCACTGACCCTACCTATGATGACGTCGACCTTTGCAGGCGGAGTTTCGCCATCACGCACGCCACGGATCCCACTTCTCAGCCTCTGTGTGGGCTAGAGACATGCTATTTTCTCTAGTGGGTTACAAGTGGGTAGCCTTAACATCACTGACCCTTCCTCACGCACGCCACGAATCCCATTTCTCAGCTTCTGTGTGGGTTAGAGACATGCTATTTTCACTAGTGGGTTACTGGTGGGTAGCCTTGACATCACTGACCCTCCCTATGATGACCTTGACCTTTGGGGGCGGAGTTTCGCCATCACGCACGCCACAAATCCCACTTCTCAGCCTCTGTGTGGGCTAGAGACATGCTATTTTCACTAGTGGGTTACTGGTGGGTAGCCTTGACATCACTGACCCTCCCTATTATGACCTCGACTATTGGGGGTGGAGTTTCACCATCACGCACACCACGAATCCCACTTCTCAGCCTCTGTGTGGGCTAGAGACACGCTATCTTCACTGGAGGGTTACTGGTGTATTGCTGTGATGTCACTGACCTTCTTTGTACTGACTGTAACCGTGGGGGGCGGAGTTTTGCCATCATGCATGCAACGAATCCCACAACTTAGCCCTTGTGAGGGCCAAAGACACACTGTCTTCACCAGGGTGTTGCTTGTGGGTGGTTTCTGACCAGTCCCCAATCTACATTGGTCCAAGGGGGTGGAGTCTGACCTCCATGCCACTATTGATACTATTATTAGACCATATCAGGTACCATGTACCTTGACCTCTTCTATATTATCTATAAATACATCACATACAGTAAAACAGTTATGATCAATATTGCAGTCAACTTGCTTATAAATAAAGGAAAGCAGGCCTTCAGTACTATTGATATTTATTGCATGGAATTGATTTCCCACAGGGGCTTGATTGTGGGATTTGTGTTGCGGGTAGCGTGGTAGCGAAACCCCACCCACTTTGATCAAGGGTGGTTGTGGGACAGTAAGGTGCACTCAGGGCTGTCCCTGTTGACCCCCTGGTGTATGCATCATGTCTCTAGCACACACAGGGGCTGGGATGTAGGATTCCTGTTGCATAATGGCATGGTAGCGAAGCCCCACCCCCTTTGATCAAGGGTGGTTGTGGGACAGTAAGGTGCACTCAAGGCTGTCCCTGTTGACCCCCTGGTGCATGCATCATGTCTCTAGCACACACAGGGGCTGGGATGTAGGATTCCTGTTGCATAATGGCATGGTAGCAAAGCCCCGCCCCCTTGGGTCAAGTTTGATTGGGAAAAATATATCCCCCACTTCACCCTCTGTTCAGGTATTCTAGTCTCTGGTAGAAGGAAGGCAAGAAAAGGTATGCAACAATCTATATGGTCCTATTCCAATGTTCACACTAAAGCTGTAGAGTAGACTACTGCCCTGTTGTTTTACATTGGGGTCCTTTGGACCCAAACACCCTTTGTGTGATGTAAATGTGAAGAGGGGGTGTAGAGTGGGAGCTCCCCCCAAAAAAGTTATCCTCCATGCCCCTCACATAAAATAAGCCAAGGACAATGAGTTTCAAGTTGAAAAAAGTATTACTTATATGATTTTTATTTTAGTAAAGATTGAAAATGGGTCCAAAAGACCCTAACATAGCACAAGGGTTAACTCCTAAAACCTTGGTTCTGTCAGGGAGGACTTAAAACACCGACAGTGGAGAACAAAAGAACAGATGACGGGACACAAAGACGGGACACACCAGACCCACACCAGACCCACACCAGACCCACATGGCGAGGCCTGGAGCCACCCCCCACAGATCCTCCAGTTGTAGGGGTCACCACCTCTGATGGGGATCCAGATGGAAAGAAATACCCTGGTGGGCCAGATGTTGCAGTAACTGTAGGGGTGGAGTGCCCCAGTGCGTGCCCGAGACCCTGCCCCGGCCACAGCCAGCCACCCCCCACACAACCCACCACCGGAACCAGGGGGCAACCCTCATACCACCACAGCCCACCCAAGATCCAGCCACCCATGCACAGTGAGCCAAACCATGGGGGTGGGGGGCCGTGGGGGAGAACAGGGAGATGGAACAAAACCAGGGGCACCGCCCCGTCACCAGATCCCCCCTCTGCAGGTCCACACCGTTGAGCCTCGAGACCCTGACCAAAACCCTAGTGCAGTGAAGTTTTCTAGGCTGTTTTCTAATTCCCCAATTAGAGAACAGCAGTGCTACCAACAGGGCTGTGTGACCCCGAACTAAGTGAATAAGGGGAAGTGACTGCATTAAAATTGGAGTGCAGGAGTGGTTTGGGGGTGGCAAGGAGGACAGTGACCCACTGTCAGGCCGCAACCCACCCGCCACTTGGGTTCCCCACACTGCGACCGACGATTCACCATGCCCCGTGGTTGTCAAATGCTGAAAAAATTAGTCATTATGTCGCCAAACCTATCAAATGGCCGATTTCAGGTCAATTTCCATCAATCAAATTGTTGTAATGAAAGAACTACCAGCAGTAATCACGAATCTATGACATATCAGTGGTTCTCAAACTTTTAATACTGCGTACAACCTGAGAAACTGTTCAGCTCTCTGAGTACCACCATGATGACAAACTTTAAAATATTTACCTTCTCAATTAGCTTTAAATTCACAGGAGAGATGTTTATTACTTATTGTGGTTATTTATTATTACCAGAATTTTGTTTGAAACGTATTTATAATGCATTGTGGCCCAATTTTTTGAGGGAGCCCCCGACGTGGCAGCGGTGGCATGCTGCCCCTGTCCAGCAGTCTGCATACCGGGTGAGTCAGCTGACCTGGCAGGGGCCGTCTGAAGACCTGGTGGGCCAAGGGTGACGCCAACACATAATGAACTGGGCTCTGGGATGGTCGGCTCCATCACTCGCCGGACTGAGGGAGCTTGGTCTTCCCAGAGGAGACAGTTTGGTTCATCCGAGTTTGGTTCATCTGTGTTTCCTCTTCTGACCTGGAGATATCTCACTTGATTCACCTTTGTGGAGATATACTGGTTTTAACAGCTGTTAACTGGAGTTAGCACTTGGACCACAGGACCGGGATATGAAGAAGGAGCGCTGGACGCCGGCAGCTCCTCAAGTACACCAGACTGCAGCATCTGGTGTACTTGAAACTTGAATTTCCCCCTTGAGGGATCAATAAAGTATATTTGTATTTGTATATGCTATTATTTTGTATATTTTCGACAGAATTTTTTGTGGTAGAGGTATTGATTAAATCTGTAGCTGCAGGAGCAAGACAAAGATTGACTGATCTGCTGGAAATTTTAGCTTGAACAGCTGATTTCAATTTTAGATATTCCAGAAACTGATTGTTCCCAATGCCATACTGTTGGATCAGGTAAGAAAATGATACCAGACTGCTGGATTGAAAGATATGTTTAAGATAGGTGATGCCCTTTTCAGCCCATGCATGAAATTTGATTGGTTTTTTGTTGCTTACAAAGTCAGAGTTGTTCCAGATGGGTGTGAAAGTAGACATTGCAAAGGTTTAGGTTGTGATTTAAAAGTATTTCCACCAGTCAGAGTAGAATCTGTTATTGCTTTGAACCGGGTTCATCTTCAGTGATGGTTGAGGTCAGCTCAGAGAGGTCTACAGGAGAGAACCAGTCCAGAGTCAGGTCAGGACTGGAGGAAGTTACTGAAGCTGGAGAAATGTCCGCAGCTGTTGGTGGTTGGTCTTGGTTGGTTTCTTCTCTGATTCTCATGATTTTACCTCTAATGAAGCTCATGAAGTCGTCACTACTGAGAGCTGCAGGAATGAACGGATCAACAGAGTTGAGACTTTGTCAGTCTGGCTACAGTGATGAACAGAAAACCAGGATTATTTTAGTTTTCTGTTAATGATGGATAGTCAGCTGTTCCAGCATTATGAAGGTCTTTTGTAGACTATTAAACTCTATTCCAGATGTGATGGGAGTCTCCAGATCCACCAGAGGACCACTTCTTTTCCATTTTAGGTGTTTCTTGTTTCAGCGTGTGGAGATGTGAATGATACCAGGGAGCTGAGCTCCTCTGGTTGGAGACCCTCGTTATCAGAGGAGCAACAGCAACTACAGATGAATGTAAAATATCTGCAGTATTGATGATGAGGTCATCAATATCTGCAGAGGAACATTTCAGGTCATCACCATCAGTTCCACCATATTCTACTGTAGGGAGATGAGAAACAATGACCTCCTTAAATTTATTCACAGTATTTTCAGATAAACATCTGCTGTAATAATACTTATTATATTAATTATATGTATTATCCATTGTAGAATCAAGAATATTAAATTCTAACATTATTAAATATTGATCCAGAGGAGACACTAACAGATGATCAGGTTCTAGATCAGGAGTCCTGCATCTCTGAGATGTTTCCCTGCTTCAGCTCACCTGATCCAAATGAACGGGTTATTAACAGACCTGGATGACAAGCTGGTGGTGACCCATTCATTTTCCATTCACACACCCCCCTCATCTTATCATGTTACATCTTACATTTGTTTTCTTGTGTGTAAGCCTCTCAAAGTGAAAATATGAATATTACAGGAAATGAGGGTCTCCTCCTTTGATAACCCAGTTCCTTCTCTTTGCTTGTAGGAATAAGCTCACTGAGGTTCTTCTTGAAGGTGATGGCGTTAAACTCATAAAGATGTCACTGATTGTGGCCAGTCCAGAGATGTCAGAAGCTCTCAGGAGGGATGCAGGTATGTTAAAAAAGTCTTAAGTTGTGCACATACATTATACCAACAACCCACAATCACAGAGTTGGGTTGATGTAGAAAGTGAAAAAGAAAAGACTGTGATTTTGTCATTTAGTTTGACTGTGCAGTAAGTATTGACCCCCTGACTCTCAATGAGGTCACAGTGGGACGATGTGGTTCAGGCATTTGGAATATATTGATCATAGCGTTTGTCACGGTTTGGGTTGGGCTTGTTCTGTTTTCTGGATTTTCTTCTTTGTTCTCTTAGGCCGGGCATACACTGTGCGACTGTCGGCCCGTTTTGAGCCGATTTTCCAGTCGTGCGAGTATTTTTTGGATCGGGCCGTTTGAGATGAACTGCGCCTCGCCTGGCGAGTAGACGAGATCAGGCGGCCGCGGCAGGAGGTGGAGACAAAAAGCTGCAGTCAAGTCGGACAGTTTCCAGCATATACAGGAGGAGACACTTACTTCCTGTTAGATCACCTGTATGTTACCTGTAGTTTGCAGACCACGTTCTTAGATAAAGTGTCCTCGATGACTGATTTAAGTTAAAATAACCGGCATGCATTGTGCGCCGACCGCCGGTGATCGATTCTGTGCAGGCCTGGCTCATCTCGAACGCACCTATTAGGTGCGCTCATCTCGAACGCACCTATTCTGAACGTATAGTGTAAGCAGTCAAGTCGCATCAGAGCATCGGGCCGTACAGTGTGAGAGCATTACTCGTGGGCTGCGAACTTTTGAACTCAGCGATCTAGTCGTGCAGTGTGAGATAGGGATGAATCAAACGATTTAAAATATCGCACAGTGTATGCCCGGCCTTCGTTTCCTCTTCTTTTCTCGAGTTCCTTGTATTCTGTTTCCTGCTTTACTTTGAAGGTCTGTCTGTTCACTGTCGTGTTCTGATTTACTTCCTGTTGTTCATCTCCCTGATTGTTTACACCCATGTCTTATTTGTTCCTTGGGTATTTTGAGTATTTTCTTTTCCCTTCTTCCTGGCCAGTTGATTTTCCTGGTTCGTCTGTTGTTTAAATCAGTTTAAATCAGAATGCCTTTATTTGTCACTGAGCCAGCGTCCCAACACAGTGAAATTACATTTCCAGTACATCGTCCAAGAAAAACATACAGAAACAAACAATAACATGTTAGACAGGAGTCGACGGTGTCTGGGGGGTCTGCAGCCACTTGTAGCAGCGCTCCCCTTATCAGAGGAAAATACGATCACATGGGGGAGAAGAGGGGGAGAGGGTAAAAAAAAAAAAACGTGTCTCACACAACATGTCCTTGAGGGGCATGTTGTGAGATTCATAAAAAAAAAAAAAAAAACTCAACAAATAGCAAATAAGCAGTTGTTCTTGCACTTCTTCTAGGGCCACATTAACCACCAATGATATCTCATCACAAAGTTTTACAGTTTACCAGGAACCAGACAAGGATGCCCTCTCTGTTACTACTGGCCATTTTTATTGAAGCACATGCAGCAACAATACGACAAAACCTGAAAATTAAAGGAATTCTAGACACCGTGTCACAACATGAAATCAGTCTCTACACAAATGACATTATTATATCTAGAGAACCCATACAGATCTATGCAAGAAACTTATTATTCTTGTGGCACTAGTGGCCTTTATTTACAATGAACGAGAGAGACAGTAAGCCAGAGCAGAGAGAAGATGTCATGAAGGGTCACAGGCTGGGAGTTGAACCTGCAACCGCTGCAGGACTGTAGCCTCTCGTACATGGGCTGCCTGCCTACTGAGCACTGAGCTACTGGGATGTGCAGAAATATTTGATGTTGTTAAGTTTTTTCCAAAATTTCTAACTTTACTATTAATTGGCAAAAATAACTATTCTGCCGCTTTCCAAAAACTCACGGATTCTCAAAACTCAAAATAACTCCAGCACTCAACAGTGGTGATATTAAATGTTTGGGTTTTAATGTCTCATTTAGACATTAGTTCATTTAGAACTATTCATTAGAAGTAATTAGTCTTAACTGCACTGCCTTGCTAAAAGACCTAGAACAGGATTTGAAACGCTGGACCAAACTTCCACTTTCACCTACAGAGCAGATGGTTACAGTCACAATGAAAACACTTCTGCAGAATAATGACCTGTTTTCATTGTTACTAGTTACTCCCTCAGATTAACTCTTCAGTAACACAGTTCTACTGGAAAAACAAGAAATCCTAAAATCTATCAACACTGAAAAATCATGAGGAGGTTCTAGAAGCTCCCATCCATCTATACCCATTTAGTCCTCTGCTGGAGTCTATCCCAGCCTGTCCTTGGGCCAAAGACAGGGGTCCACCTGGACAGGTGACCAGCCCATTGTAGGGCAGAGGGGATTCCTCTGAGACTGCAAAGGAACCTGAGCTTCCCCTGCCATGAATATAATATAATAAATATAAATAATTATAATGTAATCATATAATGTCAAAAAATAAATGATCCAATGTGTGCAGACTATAACTGTGTGGGTTGGCCTCAAGCACAAGCAGCGACCATCTGTTGGCATTTCTACAGCGAAATACTTCATTTCTGACACTGTAAAAGAATCACACTCACTGTATAATATTGTGTTTTAAATAATTGACATTAACATTAACAAGACTGCTACTTGGTATGACAGGGTCACAGAATATTTCTAGTAGAGGAACAAAAGGCAGAATTTACATGTAAATACATGTTTTTATGATGTACTCCGACTACGAGCTTCCCCTGGTCGACAGACCAGACATCTCCACTGTTGTAGGACAGACATGGTGGATGTCAGGTTAACTGGTGGTTCTAGATCACCTGTAGGAGTGATTGTGAGTGTTCAGGGTTGTTTATCTACAAGTGGTCCAGATGGACCCCTGACTTTCACCTGAAGAGAGCTGGGATAGACTCCAGCAGATCCCTGAGACCCTTGAAAGGACTAAAACAGGTCTGGATGATGGATGGATCCAAATAGAAAACTACAACAACTCATGGACAGAACCAGAGCCAAACCGTTGTAAAGATACCTGTTTCTGACGTACCCTTCCTTCCAGTTTCAGTAAAGAAGATAAACTACTTTAACAGTTAACTCAACTGTGACAGCCTGGAAAACAATCAAAATCACAAAATCCTCTTTAACACCATGTAAGTCCACCTCAGTCTGGCACAGTCCTGATGTCCAGTTCTGGAAGAACCTCATCTATTTCCCCTCATGGCAGCACAAAGGTATTACTCACCTGAACCATGTTTTATCCCTAAATACTTTAGTTCAGAGGTTTGGTGTTGGCAAAGAGCAGATCCTTCATAACCAACAATTAAAATCTGTAATCAAATCAAAGATAAACATCTTAAAACCTGCTGCAGAAATTTGAGAAAACTTCTCTCTACAATCAACAACTCAGATCCAGTTCTGATCCTTCATCAGCCCTCCTGATACAGAGACCAGAGCATGTCTGCTGGACTAACATCCACCACACCAGGCTACACAGCAGCAGATGCATCATCACCACGTCCATCACTGTCTTCTGTCTCCGTCTCTCTATGTTTCAGTCTCCAGAATCAGTCTCAGGTCCAGTGAGACTTTCAGATGGCTGAAGGACATATTCACCCTCACATGCACACAAGAACTCTAACATCTGCCGCAAGATCAAAACTGGGATCAGAAAAGGGTTTAGTTTACCCAAATATATGCAAACGGTCCTAAAGAAAATATAAAAAAAAGAAGTTGTACTTGAAGCTTTTGTCAAATCAGGAACGATGCACAGCTGTATACAGCTGCTAAATATTTTCAAAAGAACTAAAGTGAACACCTTAATGTGAATCTGAAAATGTGTGAACACTAATCATTGATGGAACCTTACTGGGTTATGTAAAAAAAAATAAAAACATTTCTCACTTCTACAACATCTCTGAGACAAAACTGAACCAGGTTGATGGCATCGCTCACCAGATGAGAACGCTCCTACTCATCATCATCATCATGATCAGCCAGCATAGAAGTTTTTTTCAATGTCAAATCTTTTTTTCTCTGCAGGAATCAACAGGCCCCAGAGAGGATCCAACATCTTGTCCAGAGAGGCGACCCGACGGTACCACGACATTGGAGGCACGCTGTTGGTGAATGAATACTGCAGGATGGGCGTAATTGACCAGAGAGCCAGTGGGTCTCTAAATCGGTGGCAGAGGGAGCATCTCTACTCCAGAAACTCCCCAGAATATCACGAACTCCTCAATGTGATGCATTTCCAGGAGGAATGACTGAAGCACATCTGTACTGAGAGACAGCTGTTCAGTCTCTGGATCCAGTTCTGTCATCGGTTTCTGGGCAGAGCTCATAGACAGTAGCTCTAATGCAATCAAATAACATATTGATGTGAATATAAAGGGACCCTGCTTGTGTCTCGATCCAGATGTTAGTCCTTTATCATATTCTCCAAGACTCTGGAGTTTCTGATGACAGCGATGCAGCCAAACGCTCGATCAATCCAGAGTTGTCAACCAACCACCATGATCCCATCAACCACTGAAACCAGTCTGGAGGGACAACTGCATGAAGCACACTTCAGAAAGAGAGATGGACAGATGGACAGACAGAGAGATGGACAGATGGACAGACAGAGACGGACAGATGGACAGACAGAGAGACAGACGGACAGACAGAGAGATGGACATATAGAGAGATGGACAGATAGACGGACAGACAGAGAGATGGACAGACAGAGACGTGGACAGATGGACAGACAGAGAGACGGACAGACAGACAGAGACAGACAGAGAGATGGACAGATGGACAGACAGAGAGACGGACAGACAGACGGACAGACAGATAGATGGACAGATGGATAGACAGATTGATGGACAGATGGACAGATAGATAAATGGACAGATAGATAGATGGACAGAGGGATAGATGGATGGATACTTTATTGACCCCAAACTACGAAATTTGAGTGTTACAGCAGCAGGTTGAGACACAACAAACTAAAGAAAAGAAAGATGAAAGAGAAACAACTATACAGGTTATATAACATAAAATAATCTAAAATGTCAGTGTAACTGGTGCAACGTTGTAATTATGCAAATTGTTGAGTGACCCGGCGGAGAGCTGTATTGAAGAAATATTCTCTAAGGCTGAGCCATGAAGGAGGGAAAATACTGCATCTGCGTGATTGCAGAATACAATTTATAATCTGATTATGCTCATAGTGTAGTAGAGTAACAGAAATGTAATGATGATTGTGACTTGTGATTTCTAATCAATAACAGTAGGAACAATGTTAATTTTAGTAATGCAGAAAATCAGTAAGAAGTGATTTAATGCTGAAACGCAAAATACTGTTCATCTGTGCTGAAAAGAAGCAGCGAGTTTTTTGGGAAATGTGTGTGCGGCCGTGGAATGTAAACAAAAATCTGTGTTTTTTCAAAACAAAACTGCAGACTTGAATGAGAGTTGGATGACAAGTATTGGTTTATTAAGGTATTAAAACCAATAAAAGTATTGATTTCTCTAATGTCGAACCTAGAATAGATTTGGGAAAGCATACATTTGGGTTGTTAATTAATTAACATTTCTTCTGAGGAAAAAGTTAATCTGGTTGCTCAAAAACAACTATGTCCCTCAAATTTATCGAAAGCTAGGAGACCTTGACAGCTCAGGGTGTAGGGAAAGGAAGATAAGGTAACGCTCTCCTCCCTACACACAAGCATAGCCGCTGTTAGCACGTGACAGCGAGAGAGAGCCAGGAGCAAGTTGTTTTGGTAATGTCTGGAAGCACCCTGGCCTTGAGGTGGCTTCATGAAGCTGCGTGGAGCCAAGAACAGAATTCAGTAAACAGGTTAACTTTGGGAACTGAGAGGGTTGGTGTGTTGGTTATGTAAGCCTCTGGTGGGTAAACCAATCGTAAATGCTATGTAAATGGGATTATGCACGCCCTACAGTGTAAAACCAATCAGGACTTGTGAATTCTGAACAGTACCAAACAAGGACTTTGGGGGCTGAAGCAAGTGAGGCGGGGCTGGCCAGGGGGCATAAAACCGGAGGTTTTGGGGAAAATAGCGTTCTTCCATGGAGCGTCTTGAAAAGGAGGATTGGCTGGGACTGATAGCTAACCATCACCAGGGATTTTACTGAGAATTAATTCTTTGAGACGACAACAGAGAAAGAATACGCTCAGAACAGATTAACCATTATTTCCCCATTCTTAAAGGATATATTTGGAGCTTTTTTGGATTTTCCCTAGCTCACTGCTGGAGAGGAGGAGGAGCCGGATACCAGAGTTCCAGGAATACCCACCCTGTCCTTGGAAGGACCTGCCTCAACACCTCACCTCAGCAGCCTCAGACAGATCAATCTGGCCACTTGCTCATCTCAAACCAGCCTGAATCCATTCAAATTGTTAAAATTGGAATTATAAGCCACAGCTTTCCCCAAACCAACCTGAATCAATTCAGATGAATGGAACTGGGATTACAAGCCACAGTAGTTCCAACCAGCCTGGATTCTATGGAAATAATTTGAATTACAAGCCACGACCTGGATCAACACAGAAGCACGGTGTTGCAAGCTGTAGCTTTATTGTTAAGTAAAATTAGAGTTTGTTTTCAAATGTTTAATCAATGTTTAATCAATGAAATGCTGTTGCTTAACCCTGCTAACCTGCTTAATAAATATAAAATTAACACAAGACGTTGTGATTGACATTGAATCTGTCCTCACAGTTGTACAGATTTGGGTGTGTCTCTGCATTAACAACACAGGTTCTGATAGGTCACTCTAGTTCAACATTGTTACAGACCCTTAGGGCTTATTTTCCAAGTCACTAAACTTAACCTAGTCGATAACAAGAGCCCAGATCATGAGCGGAGCTGCAGTTAACAAATGTGACTTATAACGGTACCTAAGGCCAGGCTATTTCTTTAGGGTAGTTATCAGAGTAGGCAGGGTAGACAATTGGAGGGAAAATATGCAGTCAGAGCTAGGAGAGTCTAGGAAATCTAGTAAGGTAAATCCTTTAAGACCGCAACTTTGGACCCTTTAGACAGGGTGCTGGCCCGGTGACAGCTATCACCGTGCCTGTTAAAAGAGCTCTGTGGTCATAAACATAGCTCTGTGGTCAATAACCGAGCTCTGTGTTCATTAACGGAAGTCTGTGGTCTTTAACTGAGCTCTGTGGTCTTTAACCGAGCTCTGTGGTAGTTAACATAGCTCTGTGGTCATTAACCAAGCTCTGTGGTCATTAATCAAACTCTGTGGTCGTTATCAGAGTTCTGTGGTCGTTAACCGAGCTCTGTGGTAATTAACATAGCTCTGTGGTCGTTAACTGAGCTCTGTGGTCATTAACAGAGTTCTGTGGTTGTTAACTGAGCTCTGTGGTAGTTAACTGAGCACTGTGGTCCTCTACTGAGCTCTGTGGGAGTTAACTGAGCTTTGTGGTCGTTAACCAAGCTCTGTGGTCATTAACCGAACTCTGTGGTCGTTATCAGAGTTCTGTGGTCATTAACCGAGCTCTGTGGTCGTTAACTGAGCTCCGTGGTCCTTAACCAAGCTCTGTGGGTGTTAACAGAGTTCTGTTGCCATTGACCAAGCTCTGTGGTCTTTAACTGAGCTCTGTGGTCCTTAACCAAGATCTGTGGTCTTTAACTGAGCTCTGTGGTCCTTAACTGAGCTTTGTGGTCATTAGGTGAGCTCTGTGATCGTTAACCGAGCTCTGTGTTCGTTAACCAAACTCTGTGGTCTTTAACCGAGCTCTGTGGTCCTTAACCAAGATCTGTGGTCGTTATCCGAGCTCTGTGGTCATTAACTGAGCTCTGTGGTCAATAACCTGTTGTGGAAAAAATAAGATCCGATCTTGATGAGAAAATCAGAATAGAATTTATTAAAGAGAAAAGAAACAAAAATACAAAAATCTTATGTGCACATAAGGAGAGCTGTCAGTCAGTACTCCGCAGAATACTGAATGAGGACTCTGTCAGACAGAGATGAGGGCTTTCTTTTATACAACGACGAAGGGTGTTGATTCTTTCACAGGTTTTTGCATACAGAGTGGATCACAGCAGGTGGCAAAGGGACATTTGTCTTAAGACAGACTGATTGAATTTAGGGACTGTGGAGGAAATTTTGTATTTGGTTTATTCCATCTTGTAATTTTGTTAACAATATGTTTAAAAGTGATGCCTTTCTTAACAAGACCAATACACATAGTCAACAAAGACCAAATGTCTGACAAAAGGCTAAGCCGGGGGTCGGCTGTGGTTCTTTGATCTGTGAGACACAGCATAGGAAGAGCTGTAACTTCCTAAATTCAATTAGCATCAACTCTACAACTTCTTTATCAAGGCAGAACTGTAACTTCCTTGAATTCAATCAGTCTGTCTTGAGACAAATGTCTTTTTGTCTTAACCACCACCTGCTGTGTCTATCCTGTATGCAAAACCTGTAAGCACAATCAACATCTTCTGTCTTGGTATCCTGTATGCAAAACCTGTAACACCTTGCTGTCTGGTATAAAAATCAGCTTGTTCTTTGTATCTGCAGAGTCATTAGCCGGCACTCTGCGAGTGGTGGCTGGTGGCTCTCCTTGTGGCCACAAGTATTTGTATGTCTGTCTTTTTTCTCTGTAATAAATTCTATTCTGATTTTCTCATCAAGATCGGATCTAATTTTTTCCACAACAGGACGTTACACAGTTCCTTGATCAAGAAGTTGATCAAGGCCCTTGACTGAATCAACTTGATGTTGATTGAATTTAGGAATGTTTATTCAGAATCACAGCTGACCCCCGTGCTTGTGTCTCCTTGATCAATTAATCACTTTTAAGCATATTGTTAAAGACAAATTAAATGAACAAAATTATGAAATGAATAAACTAAATAAAAATTTCCTCCACAATTCCCTTCTTTTGATTATAATAAAATATTGATATGTTTTATATTATTCACATAATAGCAGCCATGAAGTGTAACATTAGGTAACCAAATTCACTGAGATTCAATGATCACCATCATAAACATGATCGAAAACAGAAACAGTGTTCTGTCATCTGATTAATCGTCATAATATCCAGGCGATGAGGGAGGATTAGAAATAGAGTCCGTGGGATTTGTTGAGGGAACATGGGGTATACAGATCCAAAAACTGGACGGCAATCATCTTAGACAGTTCTTGACTAAGGGAATAATGCAGCATGAAAAGACGTCAATAAAAGAACAACAATGATGACTGGGGACATAATCTGCAGCAGGAGAGACTGCCAGCTGTTACCAGCTAGCAATGAAAGCCAGCCAGAGGAGGACACATGGTCCCCAAGCATAGAATCCTTTTAGGTCAACCAGAGTGTCCTTGGTGAATTCGTCCAGCTTATAGATTACAGCATGAGTTTCCCACCAAGGGGGAAAAAAAAGGAAAGGAGTACTTTATTAGTGTTTGACCAGAGTTTCCTCTCAGGTGGGACATCCGAACCCCAGTTTGTTTGTGTAGAGTCTGATTCAGCGTGGAGTTGTCATAGGAGGATACGATTCCATAGGTTTAGCTTGTAAAGGTTTGAATGATTGAGCTTCATCTCCAACGTGGACAGCCATGTCACAATACATCCAGTGTGGGATCTTTTGTTATGCAGCAATGTTGAATGACCTCCTGACCCCCAGGAAACAGGCCAAACGATGCCAGAAATCCAAATCAAGGGCATTTTTGAGCCAAATAGTCCACAACCTGTGAGTCCAGCAGGCTGCCATTGTCCGTGTGTCCTGGGAGTCTCCATATCAGTCATCGGTGCACACAGGTTCAGCCAATGTCACTCACCGAGCAGAGGAAAGCACCCGTGTTGAGCAGCGTGTAGCTCGAAGTGCAGCCAGAGGCCGACCAGCACTCCTCCCCTTCAGCTGAAATGACCCCTCAGTTGATGAGGACGTGACTTTTGCCTGGTGATAGGTGCAGTAGAGCACTTAACTTCGCCATCTACTCTGAGGCTGGGTGATTTATAGCCGTAGGGAGGTCATCAGTTGGTTCTGGTACCTTCTTGCAGTGGCTAGCATGGATCCAAGTGGCTCTCTCTGCAACTGTTACCGCTGTATGGGTGACTCGTGAGCAGGGGTGTCTGCTGGTTCAGGAAGAGCTGCTTTTACCTGCTGAGCCATCTGGCTGTCGAGAGATGAGAAGTTTTCCGGATCAGGAAGGCCTAACGTAAGAGCTGTTTGAAGAGCCGTTTTCAGTTCATTAAAAGCCGTCTCTGCCTCGGGGGGTCCATGTAATAAGGTCTGGAGGCTGTAGACTTTTCCATGGACAAGAGCAGATAAAGGGGCTTCAAGAACAGAAAAGTTTAGTACAAAATTATGACAATAGGAATAACAACAGGGTCACAGTTTTTATTGTTTTGTTTTTTTAGACTAACATCATATTTACTCTGGGCCTAGAGATCTGAGGGGACGTCCCGTGAGGAGGGGATGGCTGCTGTCTGTTCCTCAGACAGGAAGCTGTGAGAAGGACTGACAGCAGCCATGGAAACCGGTTTCACTGATTTGCATACATGTACAGTACTAGATGGTTGTTGTCTGTACACTTTTAAGGAGGGAGAAAAACAAACATTGAAATCAGGAGTGAGTGCCAGTCCTGAGCGTCATGACATTTTTACAAAAGGGTCTAGGGTCTGCACTGTAAATTGCATGCCTTGGCCAAAAGCAAATGAGGAAAGGATCCTTGAAGAGAGAGAGAGAAAAAAAAGAAAATATATACATATATATATCTATATATATATATATAGATATATATATACATACATACACACACACACACATATATACACACGTGGACAAAATTGTTGGTACCCCTCAGTTAAAGAAGGAAAAACCCACAATTCTCACTGAAATCACTTGAAACTTACAAAAGTAACAATAAATAAAAATTTATTGAAAATCAAATAATCAAAATCAGCCATCACTTTTGAATTGTTGATTAACATAATTATTTAAAAAAAACAAACTAATGAAATAGGGCTGGACAAAAATGATGGTACCCATAACTTAATATTTTGTTGCACAACCTTTTGAGGCAATCACTGCAATTAAATGATTTCTGTATTTGTCAGTGAGCGTTCTGCAGCTGTCAACAGGTATTTTGGCCCACTCCTCATGAGCAAACTGCTCCAGTTGTCTCAGGTTTGATGGGTGTCTTCTCCAAATGGCATGTTTCAGCTCCTTCCACAGATGTTCAATGGGATTCAGATCTGGGCTCATGGAAGGCCACTTTAGAATAGTCCAACGCTTTTCTCTCAGCCATTCTTGGGTGTTTTTTGGCTGTGTGTTTTGGATCGTTGTCCTGTGTTGGAAGACCCATGACCTGCGACTGAGACCAAGCTTTCTGACACTAGGCAGCACATTTCTCTCCAGAATGCCTTGATAGTCTTCAGATTTCATTTTACCTTGCACACATTCAAGACACCCTGTGCCAGATGCAGCAAAGCAGCCCCAAAACATTACTGAGCCTCCTCCATGTTTCACCGTAGGGACAGTGTTCTTTTCTTCGTATGCTTGGTTTTTGAGTCTATGAACATAGAGTTGATGTGCCTTACCAAAAAGCTCCAGTTTGGTCTCATCTGTCCAAAGGACATTCTCCCAGAAGCTTTGTGGCTTGTCAACATGCATTTTTGCAAATTCCAGTCTCGCTTTTTTATGATTTTTTTCAGCAGTGGTGTCGTCTCCCATGAAGTCCACTTTGGCTCAAACAACGACGAATGGTGCGATCTGACACTGATGTACCTTGGCCTTGGAGTTCACCTTTAATTTCTTTGGAGGTTGTTCTGGGCTCTTTGGATACAATTCGAACGATCCGTCTCTTCAATTTGTCATCAATTTTCCTCTTGCGGCCACGTCCAGGGAGGTTGGCTACTGTCCCGTGGGTCTTGAACTTCTGAATAATATGAGCCACTGTTGTCACAGGAACTTCAAGCTGTTTAGAGATGGTCTTATAGCCTTTACCTTTAAGATGTTTGTCTATAATTTTTTTTCGGATGTCCTGGGACAATTCTCTCCTTCGCTTTCTGTTGTCCATGTTTAGTGTGGTACACACCTTTTCACCAAACAGCAGAGTGACTACTTGTCTGCCTTTAAATAGGCAGACTGACTGATTATGAGTTTGGAAACACCTGTGATGTCAATCAAAGGACACACCTGAGTTAATCATGTCACTCTGGTCAAATAGTTTTCAATCTTTTATAGAGGTACCATCATTTTTGTCCAGCCCTATTTCATTAGTTTGTTTTTTTAAATAATTATGTTAATCAACAATTCAAAAGTGATGGCTGATTTTGATTATTTGATTTTCAATAAATTTTTATTTATTGTTACTTTTGTAAGTTTCAAGTGATTTCAGTGAGAATTGTGGGTTTTTCCTTCTTTAACTGAGGGGTACCAACAATTTTGTCCACGTGTGTATATATATATATTGTTGCGCAGGGGTCAGAGATGCGGAGTACCATCAGAATCAACAATAAAAGATACATTCACTCCTATATTTTAAAACAAATTTCTATGTTTCACATTCTTCCAAATCTTTCACACAAATCTTTCAGTCAATTTCTCATTCAATCTTTCCAACTCATTCAAACTCAACGAACCGCCCACTGGAAACCCATATTTCTGAGTCCAGAGAGCCACACATTCAACACTCTCATGGCCGTTTTCTCTCACCTATTCCACATTGGAACTCTCAGGAACAGTTAGAGGTTTGGATTTATCGGAACCCATTTTCTTATTGGTCAGTGTGCACACTCTTGCTAAAACTGCAAACGTCTTTGCAGAGTCTGTTTGCCTGCCCCAAACAGTTAAAGCCTAACCTTCTGAGTTACTTTACAGAAGGAGTGTTTCAGAATAAATCTCAGAAATTAACCAGTCGCGGTTACTCCCACAGACTAACCTTCCCCAATGCGATGGAGAATACCGGACCACCTCAGATCTGAACCTTTCGAGACCAAATGTGTTTTTGAAAATGAATTTCTCACCAGATCAGATTGTAGGACTTGAGGTCATTGGATCCCAGCGTTGGCAGTCAGGACACAGTGAGTCAGCCCTCCCGTCTCAACAGCAATTTCGAGGTTGTCGATCTCTGGACACTCCGTCCAGACGGCCAAGCGAGGGACCCTACTTGCAGCGCCAAACTGTTGTGGAAAAAATAAGATCCGATCTCGATGAGAAAATCAGAATAGAATTTATTACAGAGAAAAGAAACAAACATACAAAAATCTTATGTGCACATAAGGAGAGCTGTCAGACAGTGCTCCGCAGAATACTGGCTAAGGACTCTGTCTCAACAGAGATGAGGCTGTCTCTTATACCAAGATAGAAGGTGCTGATTCTTCCACAGCTTTTGCACACAGAGTGGATCACAGCAGGTAGTGGTGAGGAGCAAAAGGGAAATTTGTCTTAAAACAGACTGATTGAATTTAGGAATGTTTATTCAGAATCACAGCTGACCCCTGCTGTGTCTCCTTGATCAATGAATCACAGCTGACCCCTGTGCTTGTGTCTGTCACACATTACGATGTGTATTGGTCTTTTTAAGAAAGACAAATAACTTTTAAACATATTGTTAGAGACGGGCCTGCTGGGACAGCCAGTGCCGCACCACCAGGCCGAGCCGGTGCCCAAGAGGTGGCAGGACCAGAGGTGGGGAGACCCCGGGCCTGCTGGGACAGTCAGTGCCGCACCACCAGGCCGAGCCGCTGCCCGAGAGGTGGGGAGACCCCGGGCCTGCTGGGATCGCCAGTGCTGCACCATCAGGCAGAGCCGGTGCCCGAGAGGTGGCGGGACCAGAGGTGGGGAGACCCCGGCCCTTCTTGGACAGCCGGTGCATCACCACCAGGCCGAGCCAGTGCCCGGCCTGGCACCACCAATAAAAGGTCAGCTGGTTTTTGTTTCCTGTCTCATAACCCACTAGCCCCATCTCTCTGAGCCACGGGGAGGGGACACAGCCCCCTCCCCAACCCACTCCTGTGGGACAGGTTCCAGGTACTGACAACGGGCAGGATTTGAACCAGCTTGGACAACCCTTTCATTGGCGCCTTACTTCAGTGCACAATCCCACCACACCACCATGCCCCCCTCACACTGAGCTGTTCTCTGGTAGCACATTTAACATTGAATTTCTGCTGCTAGACTTATAAAGTACATTCAGTCACAAGTCTCTATCTGATTCTGGTCCAGCGTTCTCACAACCATCATGTACATTTTTAAACTGTAGTTTCTTGCCATGGCATCCTCATATCTCGTCTAATCGAACGTCTCCATTAACCTGAGAGGGGTTTAAACCCCTGATGTCCTGCTCCAAATTCAGAACTGCACTGGCAGCTTAAGCCACTGAGCTATCCAGGGATGGTGGACGATGTCACAGAGAGGACAGATGATCACAACTGAAGGAGCTGAACTACCAGGAGATGTTCAAGACACCTGCAGATACCTGGGGCTCGTCAGAAGGCGGCACGGAGGTGGACCACAACCTGATACCTGCAGAAGGTCCTGAAGAGTAAACTGATCCAGGTTATCAACATCTATGTCCTACCAGTAATCAGAGACCCCACTGGCATAAAATACCCACCACTGGAAGTGACAACAGGTAAGACTTGAAGCAGCAGCCATCAACCTTTCATTGAGGCCTTATGGCCATGAACAATCCCACCAGACCACCCAGTCTCCTTCATGCTGTGGTGGTGTCTGTTAGCAGATTTAAGCTTTCATTTCTGTTTTTCATGAGACATAAACAACTCATCCAAGCATCAGTTATCTCATTGGTTTCTATAAACATCAATGACAGCCAGTGAGTTCACATCTGTGTCCAATAATCTACAGCTGGACCGTGAGTCTTCTTGGAGGACTTGAACTCAGCGACTCTGACACCTCTAACAGCTCTTTAACATCCTGAGCTACCCAGGTGTGCTGCTGGCTCAGAAGTTTTCAGTCTTTATTCAGATCAGAGGCCAAGAGACTGAAAAGCTGAGGAACAACTTTTTAGCTGACGATCCGGCGTCATTGTGGAGAGACCTGGAGGAGATCAGCAGCTACAGGAGACGCCCTGCCCCCCCTGCTGAAGACCCTAACACCTTCTACTGCAGATCTGAGAGAGACCACTTCACACCTGTCCCTCACCTATCTGGAGCTTCTCTTCCTGCCCTCCTCCCCCCACCTCCCATCATCACCCAGCTCCCCACCCAGTGCTGTTTCAGAGACAGAAGACCAGGAAAGCTCCAGGCCCAGATGGAGAGTCTCCCTCCTGTCTGTCTGTCCACAGACAGGAGGGAGAGTCTCCCTCCTGTCTGTGGACCTGTCCAGACCAGCTGGTTCTCGTCTCTACTCGGCTCTTCAAAAGATCTCTGGAGCTGTGTGAAGTCTCCTCCTGTTTCAATCGCTTCATGATCATCCCGGTCCCTGAGAAACCCCCATCACAGGACTGAAGGACTCCAGACCTGTCGCCCTGACCTCTGTAGTCATGAAGAGCTCTGAACGCCTGGTGCTGGTCCACCTGAAGTCCCTCACAAGAGACCTGCTGGAGCTCCTGCAGCAAACAGGTCAGTAGGTGATGTGGTCAATAAGGGACCGCATCACGTTCTGCAGCACCTGGATCATCCCGGGACTCATGCAGATCCTGTTTGTGGTTTCCAGCTTCTCGTTCAACACCGTCGTCCTCCTGCACCCTCTGCTCCAAACTGTCCCAGCTCACTGGACCACCTGTCCTCTGGGAGAAGATCTACAGCTGAAGACTCTGTGTAGACCGGCTGGTGGACCACCTTATGGACTGGCTGGCAGACCGGCTGGTGGAGTCCGAACAACCTGGAGCTGAACACACTCAAGACTGTGGAGATGATAGTGGAAACACCCCCCCACCCCCACCCCCATAGTCCTCAGCTGTGCTGCGTCCACCGTGGAGAACTTCAGATTCCTGGACACAATCATCTCTCAGGATCTAAAGTGGGTCAGAATATCAGCTCCATCCTCCAGAGGGCCCAGCAGCAGATGGACTTCCTGCAGCTCTTGAGGAAACATGATCTGGTCCAGGAGCTGCTGCTGCAGCAGTTCTACACTGCAGTCTTCCAGTCCATCCTGTCCTCCTCCAGGACTCCAAAGAGGACAGGGGACATCTTCAAGGACCTCAACATGGACATGCTCCCATCTGGCTCCTCAGAGCCTCCAGACCAGAACTATCAGGAACCAGAACAGTTTCTCCCCCCAGCAGTTCCCCAACTCAACCAATAACTGTTCACTGGAACTCATCTCACATCATTATTGGATATTTTTGCATTAAGATTTTATTTTATTAACCCTACTTCTTTTTTTCTTGATTATATAATAAATCCATCTGGTTAACTCCAGATAAGGACTGCTGGTAAAGAGTTCCTGGTCTGCATCTACATACTTGGTTAATAAAGCTGATTCTGGTTTAGAGTTTTAAACTTCAGGATTTGGTGAAAGACAGAACCTGAGCTCAGACAACAACTCTTCTACCTTCTTCTCCATGATGTCCTCTGACTTCATGAGGGAGGAACTCAGGTTCTCCGCTGACTGAAGAAGCTCTCTAACAGTCTGAGCTTCTCACTCACAGATGTGCTGGAGCTCCAGATCTAATTCAAGTTTTCACTTTGGTTGTTGGACCGTCAGACGTCACTGATGTGGGATTATTTTCTGATTTAGAGTCTTTCTGGGTGAGTGGATCCAGTTAGTGAGCAGCTCAGAGAGTTAAACATCTGCTTTATCTTCAGCAGGACTTAATTAATCACTGAGCTTCATCAGATGGTTCATCTCAGTGTTGGATGTTGGTCAGAACCAGTGGGAGTGGGAGTGAGGGTGGGGGGGGGCACAGCCATGTTTTTGCATACCCCTCAGACAGTAGGTAGTTGCGCCCCTGACTGTCGAGCAGCGATTCCCAAAGTGGCCCCCTGGTGGGCCGTTGAGATACTACAGGTGGGCCGTGAGAGGTCATTAAAATTAAACAAATGTGTTTTAAATCATCCTCCTTTTTTAAATATGTTTTTAATGACTGTAAAATATTAATGACATGATTTAAAAAACATTAAGAAGTAATAAAACAAACCAGTTAAGTGTTATTCTACTGTCATCTTAACTTAATATGACAAGTGTCACCTTATTTGTTGACCCCTCACATTAATATCAGAACATGGTTCCTTGTCCTGTATGTTGATCACAGTTGTGGTTAAAGGTTTCGGTGGGCTGCAGAGATTTTTCACATTTCAAATTGGTCCTTGGTATTCTGAAGTTTGGGAATGGCTGCTGTAGAGAGAAGCTGAAAGGGAAATTACAGTTTTACATGGGCTGTTCCTTCAATGCTAATGTGAACACTGGTTGGTTAAGGATTCAGAATTGGACCAACGACAGTTAAAATGGATAAAATAATTGCAGTTTGTGGTGGGGTAGTATATGGGCAGTGGAACTTTTTGTGAGCTGCTGTAAATTGCTTATTTTTGCTGCTGCTATCCCCCATGGCCATTTGATGAGATCTCAGGATCAGATGTCCCATGTCAAGGTGAGATCCAGGACCGCAAGTCAGGGGGGGGTTCACCATCCTACAAGTACCTAACCCTGCCTGTCCTCCTCTGCTACCCACCTCCCCAAGTGCCTCTTCCCTCTAACTGGGAGAGCAGCTTCCTTCATCCAATCAACCAGTTTTGCTGCTCGATCCCAAACTGATCTCTACTATAAACACGCCTCTATGTGTGGGGGAGAGAAATTAAGCAACTTAAGTAGTATTTATTTAACTTTTTTATTCTGCCAGTACAAGTACAGTGTTAGATTAACTCAAACGAACCAGATTTATTATATTCAATTGTGTTAAGTTGATTGAACTCAATCCTTTTAATTTAATGTGGTCTCAGTAAATTCAACATAATGTTGCTGTGTTTATACAATATAACAGTATCGTGTAGCTTTAAAGTAATGGTTAGATTTACTAAATATGTCTTGTTCACATCAATAGTCTTTTGCTTTTCCTGTTTAAACAACACAGTTGTGTCGGACTGGTTGACATATAACTTTCAGTAAAATCAACATTTCATTTCTTAGAGTGTTTAAAACTAAACTTTATTGCCTTTAAGAATGTTGGCTGCTTTTTTTTTTTTTTTTTTACAACTGTGAGTCCTCAGTTTTACATTTATTCTCCTGCTACCTTGGGTTTTTATGACCTAAACGACTGGGACCTCCTGACCTCAAAAGAGTTTGTGACCTCCACAGATAAACCATCAAACACTTCAGTTTGTGTCACCACTGAGCTCAGTAATGACACAATATAATGTATAATATATATATATGTATATATATATATATATATATATATATATATATATATATATATATATATATATATATATATATATATATATATATATATATATATATATTTGAAAAGAATAATAAATAAATAAATTTAAGAAAAAAAAAGGTGGCATTCATACCTCCATACTGATCTCACCCCATTATGCACACACATAACTGGAAACATATGTGCACATGTACAGTCATGGAAAAAATTATTAGACCACCCTTGTTTTCTTCAGTTTCTTGTTCATTTTAATGCCTGGTACAACTAAAGGTACATTTGTTTGGACAAACATAATGATAACCAAAAAGATTGCTCATAAGAGTTTTATTTAAGAGCTGATATCTTACCATTTTCCATGGTTTTCTTGATTATAACCTAAATCACTTAAGTTTTTACATCAATAGCTATGGCGTTGTACTGCCAAAAACACTGCTTTTATGCATTCAGTGTTTTCTTTTCTGTCTGTTTTAGTCACATGATAACGTTTAGTGGTACCAGGTATTAAAATGAACAAGGAAGTGAAGAAAAAGTGGTGGTCTAATAATTTTTTCCATGACTGTATATATATATATTTTTTTTTTCTTTTTTTTTTCTCAATAAAAAATAAATAAATTTAAGAAAAAAAAGGTGGCATTCATACCTTCATACTCATCTCACCCCATTATGCACACACATAAGTTGTAAAGTGAGATATGCAAGTATGACGGGCAAGAAAAGAATGTGAAAAGTAGAGTAAATAAGAATTCACGTAATTATGATATTAAGAATATTAAGAACATTGATTGTGACAGGCAGAAGAGCTAATATCAATGGTAGCGGAGCATGGTTTTCCAGACAAGAGCATCCAGCAGCATTCTCTC
The DNA here is from genome assembly GCA_018398805.1 of Hirundichthys speculiger. Taxonomy (NCBI): domain Eukaryota; kingdom Metazoa; phylum Chordata; class Actinopteri; order Beloniformes; family Exocoetidae; genus Hirundichthys; species Hirundichthys speculiger. The sequence continues at coordinate 90,161 of JAGFBZ010000512.1, forward strand.
ATCTCATCCTGTCTGTCGTTAATATTTTACAGTAATTAAAAACATCTAAAAAAGATCCAGGATTTAAAACATATTTGTTTAATTTTAATGACCTCTCACGGCCCACCTGGGGGCCGCAGCCCACACTTTGGGAATCACTGCTCTAGAGCATTAATAAAGTATTCTTCTATTTCATTTGGGTTTTTACTGACTATTTCCTTTTCCTTATGGTTTGTGACATAATATCTGATCTGGAGATATCTGTAAATTGTTCTTTAAGTTGAAAGAATGATTTAAATTCTGTTCCTTTAAAAAGTTGATTAATTGTACGGAGACCTTTGTCGGCCCACCTTCTGAACCCGCTGTCCCACAAGGAAGGCGGGAAGTCTACATTTCCTACTGTCGACATGGCCCTTGAGATCGACTCTGGTCCCTGAAGTATTTTCTTTACTGTTGTCCAGACTTTTAAAGTGTAATTTATCCATTCATTCTTTTTATTAACTAACTTTACATCTATAAATGGGAGATGCCCCTAACAGAATATTGCTCTATTTTAGTCCAAATTGCCTCTCGATCATTTCTTATCCATGGGCTGGATGTGAACTCAGGTTTGACTGTCAAACAGCCAACCTGTAAGTGAAGCCACGTGTGTGGCGCCCCCTAGTGTGCAGAGTCATTCACTACATCCATCCGTAGCCATCAAGGTGGATCAAAGACGCATTAAAGATGCAGCTTTACGACTGATCAGGACATCAGGTTTGAACAATTATGGATCAGAAAAGTAGCCATTTACAGAGAGAGTAAGTGCAAATAAGATTGTGCAGTGAAGAAAGTGGAATTCAACATAAAAAAAACAAATTATAAAGACCAAATATTCTGAGCTTGTGATTAAATATTACACAATACAATTTTATGTCCAGTCATTTTGACATTTATTTAAGGAAACAGTAATGTACCATGAATATAATAGAGACATGTCTATTACAACACAAACTAAGATTCATTTATTCACATTTTTATACATTTTATCAAGTATCTAGTCCACAACATCACGATCACACTTAAGAGGTAAGAAGTGGAAGAATGCCTTTAACCCCTCTGTACTGTCCCTTTATCCATTTGAGTGTTCCCATTTAATTTAATAATCTGCGCTGATCACTGTCAGACCTGGGGGGACAAAAACATCCATTTCCACTCTTTGTTGAAGCCAGTAGCACTCGAGTGCATGTGCAGAACCTTATTGGGCCGCCCCGGACAAACAACATCATCACGGTCATCAAGATGCCGTGTGACGGGCTGAGATGAGGAGTCGCCGTATCCGAGCAGCAGAGTGAATCAGTACCTGATGCTGGGAGTCCAGCTGCATGTTTCTGATCATCAAAACAACAACACGTAATGCTAACTTGTTGGGGGTCATGGAATGCTTTAAGGGGATGGAAACACAGTTTGTTAGCGAGCTTACATCCTACAGCCCTGGGAGAAAAATACTATTAAAGAAAAACAAGCCTTTACACATCAAGTTCCCGTATTATTAAGCTACAGTGTCACTGTGTAGACAAGCAGAACGCAAAGTGAGGAACAGTTACCAAGCATGAGACTGCATTTACAGTTGTTTTTAAAAAGGTTTCAGTAATAAAGCACAACTGGTAAAAATGCATTTAATATCAGGACCTACTATACTACTATAACGCCTTTGATCCAAGCCACAGATGTGTTTTCTTCTGCATTTCTCATGACTAGATGTACTTGTGCATGCATATTCCACTGTTCTAGATATACCCTGAACCCGTCTCACCTTGCCAACAACCTGCACAATTTCAGCCAGGTCCTCCTCCTCCTGCAGAATCTCCTTCGCTTTCGTCCGAAGGAGGACAAACTCGGTGAAATGTCTGTCGTAATACTTGTCCAGAGCTCGCATGTATTTGCTGTAGCTGATAAGCCAGTTGACAGAAGTGTTTCCTCTCGGCCAGCTTCTTATCCAGTCCCCAGAAGACCTGCAGGGATGAAAAACGGAAACAGGGCCATGCGTGCCATCAAAAACATGCTAAAGGAAGAAATACTGGCTGGGATTTAGATGAAACGTCATGACCCACTGCTCACCTGAACGATTCCCAGTGTGGCCAACGTGACGGGATCTGAGAAGTCTCCACCAGGGGGCGACACACTAACAGAATTCACAGCATTAAAGGGAAAGTCAGCTTTATAACTGATGAACGACAAATCCAGGTTCTTCCTGTTGGTTTAAAAACTTTTCTGAATTCCTAAAAAAAGCATCACAGGCAAACCTGATCAATAGATCGTGATGTCAAACAACCACTGAAACAGATTCAGCAATTCAATAAACAGGTGCGACAGAGCAGCGTTTCTCAACCAGGGTGTCGCGGCACACTGGGGTGTCACCTGGCTGCTTCAGGGGTGTCGTCAAAAAAATGACCTATTCTGACACTTCATATACAGTGGTACGTCTACTTACGAATGTTTCTACATGCGAAATGCATCAAAGGGAAAATATTGCCTCTAGTTACGAAAGAAATTTCAGGATACGAAAGTCATAAATCCAGTAGCGCTGCTACTCGCAGCTCCCAGAGTTTACTGAACGTAAACATAGCTGTCGGCTCTGTATCTCGGTTTGAAAGCGGTGCGTCCGAGCTGCTCTGCCATTGGCTATCGCTTAGCATCTTCCTGGCATCCCATTGGCTAGGAGGGCCCCTTGTCTGTATGAGCGTAACCCAGCAACCAGGTAAACAAACAATTTTTACCTCCGTCAAGGAGGTTATGTTTTTACCAGCGTTTATCTGTCTGTCTGTCTGTGTTCAAGATAACTCAAAAAGTTATGGATGGATTTGGTGAAATGTTCAGGAGTTGTCAGAAATGTGAAAAAGAAGAACTGATTTCATTTTAGGTCTGATCCGGAAGAAATCCTGGATTCTGGATCACTTTCAAATTTTCAATAATTGTTTAGTTTAGTGGAGGTCTGCGCTCTCTGAGAGCTTTTCTAGTTCTAACATGTATTTCTTACAGATTTTTATGTCACTTCATGTATTATTTATAATTTATAAAAAAAATAATGTTTGAATTTTGGGGGGCTTGGAACGGATTAGAACATTTACATGGAAAACGCATCTCTACTTAAGAAATGTTCAGGTTACGAAACTACTTCCAGAACCAATTAATTTCGTAAGTAGAGGTAGCACTGTATAAATATATTAATGCATACATAAATACATACTTTTTGCCTATGAATAAATAAATAAATAAATAAGATACATAATTGAACATGAAATGAATAATAAAAATATGTCTCACATGCCCATTTCCCAATGTTAACGTCAGTACGGGGTCAGCGTAAGGTCAACGTGACTGCCCAGTTAGCTTACGTCGTAATATCATTGCAGTTATCATGTTCAGGTTATTTAAACTAAATAAACGGGACGTATGCGTTTACAGTCGGAGCGATGCAGTGTGGCTTTCGATTATATTTTACTCTGGGTGTGGTGAGATTTTATTCACTTTTGAAAGGTGTCGTGACTGAAAAAAGGTTGAGAAAGGCTGAGATAGACTACTGAGAGGTTTTGCACGTCAGTCCTAAATTCCCTCACTGCTACTGAAATAAACGTGCTGGCAGAAAGGTCAACTCACGCTCCAACGATGCTGACGCTGCCCTCCCTCTCTGGAGTCCCCAGGCACTTCACACGTCCAGCACGCTCAAAGAAAGAAGGAGGCCAGCCTGGCGCCCAGGTAAGCAGGATAGCCGCTGTCTAAGGGGAACAACGTCCACAACCGTTCAGGATATCCACTCTGGTGTTTTACTGGGTCATTAAGCATTTATTTAAAGAGATCTCATGTAACCCGGTGAGCTCACCAGCGGGCATCTCGGCCAGTTTTCCAGAGATTTCTCTCAGAGCTTCTGCCCACCGGGACGTCGAGTCGGCCATCATGCTCACATTGTAGCCCATATCTCTGAAGTACTCGGACAGCGTGATCCCTGCAGCGAAGAGTTACTCATTCATCACTTCTTCAAACAAAGCTCAACTGAGATGTCTTTAGTGACAGTCACACTGCGAAGCTCCTCTCTCAGTGGGCGGTACCTGTGTAAATGGAGGCCTCTCTGGCAGCCACCGGCATGTTGGATGTGTTAGCAACCAGTGCTGTTCTCTTCATGATGCTCTCAACTTTGCCATCAACTTCCATAGTGAGCTGTTGGACAAGAGCAGCACTTTTGACTCTTAATGTCTTCTTTCCAGCTGGATTCTTTTACAGCGTCACAACAACAGTTGCCTTAACGTGAGAAACTGGAATTCACGTCGCAGATATCATGGGTTCAATTGTGTTTTTAATAGGGCTGGGCAACGATTAAAATTTTTAATCGCGATTAATCGCATTTTTTCCCTAATTAATCATGATTAATCGCATTGTATACGCAAAATCAAATAATGAATTCAAAAGTAGTGTAAAATGCACTTTTATTTAAATGTTCTGCTGCCATATGAACTAAAGTGCCATAACATTTGTTGTTCAAACACTTTTAACATCAGCACTTGTCAGTAACACATATTTAGTGCAAATCTAATCTTAAAAAAATGTAAAATAAAATAAAGCTTATTGCCACTGCCAGGGCATTAATGTCATCCTGTTTTTTTTCTAAAAAATAAAAAAAAAAGTCTACAAACAAAATCCAACAAAATGATTGTGTCTCAGCACAATCAGAACATTAAAACAGGTAATTTCTGAGGTAACAGCAGAAACTTTTAACGGGGAGTTCAACTCAGTTGTTACAGATAACCTTGTTTCTGTTGAATTCTCCGTCTGGGAGGACTTTAAAATGCCTTTAAAAAAATGCCTGTTTTTTTAATATTCCAATTTTAGACTTGGATCAAAAATACGAATTTAAAAAACCGCCCACAGAACTGAATTTGTTTTATAATGGAGGACTGGACTTTCTGTTGTCATTACACATCTGTGCCACTAGATGGAGCTGCACTGCAGTAACCAGCTAGAGAACAGCAGGACAGTGAACACATGGAGCAGATCTGATGGAACATGGAGGAATGACGCCAAAGTTTTGTTGCAGTCCAAATGTGTTTATTTTTTTGGACAGAATTGTTAATATTTCTACCTGAGTTGCTACCTGAACTGTAAAGTTCACAGATTTTTACCGTTCTCCATGTCAGTTTTAGCTTTTCCTTGTTTACCTTCCAATTATCTTCCGGTTGCGCAGCAGCCAGTAACAGACTTTTCAAAACAAAAGCATGTGAGCAACATGCGTTAACGCGCGATAAAATAAATGTCAGCGTTAATAAATTAATGAGTTAACGCAATAATATCGCGCTAACTTGCCCAGCCCTAGTTTTTAACATACGTAATTCAGCTTTGACTGGTCACGATAACTGTTGTAGGTAGAGTATTTCACACATCAATATTACTGGATTACTTTGTTGCTTAGGCAAGGCTTCACACTGAACTTTGGTCCAGCAGCAACAACGTTAGCACACACAGGAGGAATGTTGTTAAGATAGGTAGAAAGAACCTCTCAGAATCTGCAGCGTTAAAACTGTGTAAAACTTCTCATTTGGCCTCAGGCTGCTAACTTTGAGCTAAATCAGTGCTGAAAGATATTTGGATGCTTCTGTCTTCTACTTGCTGTAAGATAGAAACCTGCAAAATATTTTCAAGGAGAATAGACTATAATTCAAGATTTATGCAGAAAGGCAGAATGCAGGTTGGAGGGAAATCCTGTGATTTATTTTTCTTCAACCTGAGGATGTAAAACAGGTGTCAATTTTTTTGACTGAAATCCAAATCTTTGCAATCTAACCGACACAGCTAGCGACGGGCCACTGTTAAACATCTGTGATGTAGGTGTGTTTACAACCGGCAGCGTCAGATTGTTATTTTGAGGGTCTGAGATACAGAAGCCAGTGAAGATGGCGGGCTGTTGAAGCAACATTCCACCACAACAATTAAACATTCTTTTAACTGAGAAGAACCAAATATAAACTTCAGCACCAAATATCCAACTGAGCTGTTGCAACTTTAAAATGGCTTGCTGTACTAAGCTTTATGAGTGTCGGATAAAGATAAGACACATCAAAAAGCCTAATATCCCTCCACCCACCTCAAGGAAATCCCGCAGGACTTCAGACATTTCATTCCCACGCTCTCCACATCCGGCATAGATGATGACATCACTATTAGAGTACTTTGACGACGACTGGGAGATGACAGTCTTCCCACACCCGAAGGCGCCGGGTATAGCAGTGGTGCCACCCTGCACACATCTGGGTGATATAAACACGTCACACGGTTTCATCGTTCATCATTTGTGATTTTAGCTCTTACGTGACGCAGAAAGGGGTTGAGGTTAAGCACAGGTGTGAGCAAATGGCTGTATTTAAAAATTAAAAAAAACAAAACTGCAAGTTATACGTTGGAATGAGTGCAAGATTTCCCTTGTTGGGTGGAAGACTCACGGGAAAAGTACGTCGAGAACTCTCTGACCAGTTAGCAGCGGATGATTGGCTGGGAGTTTCTCCATCACTGGGCGGACCTGTCGCACCGGCCACAGCTGCATCATGGTGAACCTTTATGCTTTCAAATTCAAGCTCCAGAACCACATCCTGTAAGCGAAAGGTAAGAAACCTATTGATTATTATCATCATTTTTAGGGATGCACGATAACTGTTTTTTAAAACCGATATCGATAACCGATAACACACACATATACCTAAGATCATTACATCAATACTATGAACAAAACCAAAAATAGTTTTGACTTTTTAAATGAACAGATATTTATTTTTTACAATGAAAAACTATTGTCAAGCCTCTCAAACATTTTCGTAAAGCTATCAAACAAACCTATTTGATATCTCACATTAACTTAAATAAGGTTCATTACTGACTGCTTGAACTGATGGAAATACATGCATCAGAATTACAAACTGAAAAAGATTAACATTTAAAGGATTTTGACTTGTGGTTCCATTTAAATTAATACCTTCAATTAAAGTAAATGAGGTTCAGTAGTTTTTGTTTTTTATTTTTTAATCTCATGGAAGCTTTAGATGAGAGGAATGAGGGAGAGAAGAGACTGCTGCTGGCTTGCGCATGTTAGCATTAGCTTCCGTTAGCTCACATTAGCGTGATTTCAAAACTCCATGGAAGCGATTGTTATGTTGTAGGTGGCTGATCAGGTTTTACGTGTTAAAGCTTGTGCTTCCCTCCTCGTAGAATTCACTCGGAGGATTCGTCACAAATAACCACCAAACTATCTTCTTCTGAAACTTTAACGAAGTTCCACGCTGCCATGTTTGTTGTGATCAGTACACTGTGCTGCAGGCTGCATTCAAGGTGTAACGTAAATTCCCACGTTCCCTCGTTTGCTAGTCGTTCTTTCAGCCTTTTCTATTTTTTTTCTTTTTGTATGTGTAACATGTGGGAAAATACTGCGAATATCAATTAAAGTCAGCAACTACTAAAATTATGACCGAGTTAACAAGTTGTTTTCTGGCATGAGGGGGTATTCTTGATTTTCCTGATTGAGAAATCATTTTTCTGATTATGCCGACGTCACTTGAACATAACATTCACTGCCGGTCATTTAAGACTCAGAGGGAGCGAGGCACTGCCGTGTTGACAAAAATATATATGTTATCGGGGCTATTCATCGTGATATCAGAGTTATCGGGATGACGTCATAATTTCCTGTTATCGGCCTGATAGTTATCGTGCACCCCTAATCATTTTTAAAGCAAACAGGAAAATGATTTGCTGCCGGAGCTACACTCACAGAAAGGTCGTAGTTTCCTGGTTGGGCCAGGTAGGTGACGGTGCCTCTGTTGCGAGGTGGAAGCAGCAGCTTGTGTTTGATTAAGGAATTTTCGCACCCAGTGCCGTAGATGTCACCACCTGTCACGTGACTGCCAACCTAAAGAAGAGAAGACGTGAAATGAGTCAGACCGGTTGAAGACTAGACATCACAACGCACGCGGCACTGGAAGTGTTTCTTACCCGAAGTTTCTGGCAAGGAGAGAACTCCCATTTGATGTCTCTGTTAAGAGCACCGATGTTTATTCCTCTTGGGATGTAGATACTTTGAGTGAGGTTGTTAATGTCCTTCAGCGGACGCTGGATGCCGTCAAAGATGGAGCCCATGATACTCGGCCCCAGTTCTACAGAGAGTGGTTTTCCTGTTCAGAGAACTGGGTCGCCGACAGACACACCGGCTGTAGCATGAAGTTAAGGGAATCAAGACAAACCACCAAAGCTTTGCCACCTGAGCTCCTATCAACAAAGAAGCTCAATAGTGGAGGGTGTCTACATTGTAACACTAATATCAATTTTATTTTAACACGACACATGACATAATTTGACACATGTTTCATGATAGAGAAAGGTAATATGAGAGCGGAAAGGATACACGTCTCCTCGTAGACCTGGATAGTTGCCATGTCACCCTCTAAACGGATGATTTCTCCCACCAACTCACTGTGACCGACACGAACCAGCTCATACATGGCAGCTCCAGCCATCGCCGTAGCCGTCACCACTGTTAATTAAACAGACTGGAATTAATAAGACCATAAAGCAAATCTGGAGGCAACTGAAAAAGATCTAATTAGATTTAAAGCACATAAAAAACATTCAAGTAAACATCAAGAGCATATAAGTAATATGCATTTATTAGAAAAAATATGGGGAATCTTTACTTAATATATAATTTCTACACTAACATTATTTCTTTTTACTGCTCCACACTGAGGCAAATTATTGAACAAACATTTTTGCTTATTTTTCCCTCTCCGTGGACCTTTTAAATAAAATTTTATTTGTAAACCTGCAGTCTGAACTGAGTGACTCAGACTTCTCAATCCGTTTTAGTCGTTTATAGAGGATCTATAAACCAGACCTGGTCCAGAAACTCCATGCACGTATCCAAACTGGCTTTCTCACTCCTCATCCTGGATTATAGGAAGTTTTGAGGTGTCCATCTTAAAGGGTTTTGTCCTGCAAAACTCCTAGGGAGACGAAGAAGAGACACGGATGCTTTCAGGTTAAGAAACAAACTTTTTAAGGGGTAACTCATCATCATAGCAGCTAAGCAGGTTAAATATAATCCACATATATGAAGTGTCTGTGATTTTAACAATATGATGGACATGATACAATGAAAGGAGCACGTCTGTGGGACCCAGGATTGCTCTGCAAGTCTTCTGTAAAGTCACAAGCTAACCCAGCTAATCCTCAACCTTACAGTATTTAGCTCCAGCGACTGAATATAAAGTAAAGAAGCGCCGTTTACAGCAGAGGACACGACTACTGGACAGATGGTGGCATTATGTTTGTCACCTCAGAGGTAACATCAGGAGCAAAGCTGATTTGTGCGTGTGCGCGTATAAGACTGCCGTCACGCCAGCACTCTCTTCTCAAACAACTGTCACGCCAGCCCTCTTTAAAATATTTGTGCCGTTTTGCTGTTGAAATTACAGTAATCGCTATGGCTCGTGTAAAAATCCACTATACACAGACTCATTCCACTTCAGACCAATAGTAGTGTGTATATAGCTTATGTTTAACAATTCAATTTTTTTAGAATATTTTTTGAGAGCTATATATACATTTTATATTAGTTTTTGCCTATTTTTTTTTTTTTACAAGTACTTCTCCAAGCCCTGTTGAAATTATTATTTGTCCAACCTGTGCTGCTGTAACGACTGAATTTCCCCGGTGACGGATTAATAAAGTAGTATTCTATTCTATCCCGTCTGGGAATGTCACTCAACAAGTTTCAGCCCAATCTGATGTGGTATTTCAAAATAAAGTGACATCAAAATCATGTATACATGCAGTATACAGCCTCTACTTTGACAAGGTTATAAAATAAAAAGTACTTGTTTCCACAGACTCATTCCACTTCTCACTAATAGTATCCCATCATCTAGTATCATGATTTTAATGTCACTTTATTTTGAAATACCACATCAGATTGGGCTGAAACTTGTTGAGTGACATTCCCAGATGGGATACTATTAGTGAGAAGTGGAGTGAGTCTGTGGAAACTAGAACTTTTTATTTTATAACCTTGTCAAAGTAGATGCTTTATACTGAATTTATACATGATTTTGATGTCACTTTATTTTGAAATACCACATCAGATTGGGCTGAAACTTGTTGAGTAACATTCCCAGGTGGGATACTATTAGTGAGAAGTGAAATGAGTCTGTGGAAACTAGGACTTTTTTTTAAAAAAAAACCTTGTCAAAGTAGAGGCTTTATACTGAATTTATACATGATTTTGATGTCATTTTATTTTGAAATACCACATCAGATTGGGCTGAAACTTGTTGAGTGACATTCCCAGATGGGATACTATTAGTGAGAAGTGGAGTGAGTCTGTGGAAACTAGGACTTTTTATTTTATAAGTCTTTCAAAGTAGTGGTAGTATACTACATTTATACATGATTTTGATGTCACTTTATTTTGAAATACCACATCAGATTGGGCTGAAACTTGTTGAGTGACATTCCCAGATGGGATACTATTAGTGAGAAGTGGAATGAGTCTGTGGAAACTAGGACTTTTTATTTTATAACCTTGTCAAAGTAGAGGCTTTATACTGAATTTATACATGATTTTGATGTCACTTTATTTTGAAATACCACATCAGATTGGGCTGAAACTTGTTGAGTGACATTCCCAGGTGGGATACTATTAGTGAGAAGTGAAATGAGTCTGTGGAAACTAGGACTTTTTTTTTTTATAACCTCGTCAAAGTAGAGGCTTTATACTGAATTTATACATGATTTTGATGTCACTTTATTTTGAAATACCACATCAGATTGGGCTGAAACTTGTGGAGTGACATTCCCAGATGGGATAGAATAGAATATACTTTACTTTACCTTTACTTCACCGGAGAAATTCAGTCGTTACAGCAGCACAGGTTGGACAAATAATAATTTCAACAGGGCTTGGAGAAGTACTTGTAAAGAAAAAAATAGGCAAAAAATAATATAAAATGTATATATAGCTCTCAAAAAATATTCTTAAAAAAATTGAATTGTTAAACATAAGCTATATACACACTACTATTGGTCTGAAGTGGAATGAGTCTGTGTATAGTGGATTTTTACGCGATTCATAGCGATTACCGTAATTTCAACAGCAAAACGGCACAAATATTTCAAAGAGGGCTGGCGTGACAGTCGTGTGAGAAGAGAGGGCTGGCGTGACGGCAGTCGTATAACTGAGGCGACAAGCTAGCAGAGACTAGCACTGTTTATCATCACATTCAGGTAAATGTAACGGTGTCTGAATTAACCACTCCTCGTGCAACATTTTGCCCATAAAGTGGAGGTAGATAATGTCGCGAACCTAAAACTACACGTTGTTAATGTAAGTATCTTACCTTATATTGATATGTAGCTGGCCAACTTCGTCTCTACTGTGGTGGAATAAAGGGAGAAGCTTCTCTGGGCTAATCACCTGCTCAGCACCGGACTGTCACGTGAAGAAAACACCTCCATTTTGGCTCTGTCTACGTCTTCTGCTGTTTCGCAGTTTTAGCTTGTGAGAGCCAATATGGCGTCTGACGCCCGACAGTTTCATAGCCGACCCTGTTCCGCTGATCTACACCACACACTTTCAGAAGGCACATTTCACTTGTGTCCAGCAGAGGGTAGTAAAGTTCAACTTAAATAACTGCTTGGTATAACTTTCAGCGAATCGCTCTATTATCAATTTATTTTACAATCTTATTGTATTTGTATGCTTGTGGGTTCCGGATTTCATTATTGGTGGTAAATTGAGAGTTCATTGTATGGACTCGTGAGCCAGTGTTGTTGGTTTGTTTAAACATTTAGTCAAACTAAAAAACAAACAAGGACAACTTAAACACAAGTATTCACAAATGGAACAAAAATGTTAAATGTCCAAGTCAATTTTAAGTGAATCAAAACTGTCAAAATATGTTACATGTAAAGTAACCAAACAGAACCAAAAAATGTTGAACTACTTGCTTGTTAAGGTATTTAACTTATTACTTAGATTAACTGGCTGGAGTGAAGTCAGCGAACCAAATAACCTGAATCTACATGTTGACTCACAGCATGAGTTCGCTAACTTGTGTGAGTGAATTGATTCAAGTGAATCACCGGAGTCTGCGGTGTTTTTCGGTGAGTTCACTCATTCGCCTGAGTGAATCGATTCAGCCAACTCATTGTAGTCCCCGTTGTTTCCGGTGAGTCTGCTAACTTGAGTTAGTGAACCGATTGAACCAAATTATCCAAATCCAGGGTGTTTCCAATGAGTCTGCTTGGTTGTTTTAGTGAACCGTTTCAACAGAATCATCCAAGTTTCCGGTGTTCCTACTAACTTGAGTTAGTGAACTGAATCATTGGAGTTTCCAGTGAGTCTGCTAAATCATGGGAGCAAATCGATTCAATTGAACCATCGGAGTCGACTGTGTTTCCGGTGAGTTCACTAATTTGCGCCAGTTAAGCTACCCAGCCAGAGGACTTATGGGGTCATAGGTTAACGGAGACCTCAGACTGCGATTCCTTTGTCAGAACAAAGATTGGAAACATTAACTCGGCTGATTTCATATCCTTAATTATCTTTCTTCATTAACCAATCATAGATTCGGTCCATGAAATGAGTCTGGCTAGTAATAACAGAGGCAATAAAGTGTTAATACAAGGTTATCGTAATAACAGAATTAATGTGACACTCATAATTTATTAAAAAGAACAGTTCAGTTTCTGAATAACATGCTCGATGCAGAATAACAGGTCTATTTGCACAGAATGATTTCTGTACACAAAGGGAAAGCAAATTTAAATTCATGATGCAATTCGAGGTATGTTACATACAAATATGGGATAACTCTTTTTTAGTTGACATGTAAATGTTAAAAAAAAAGGACGAGTACAAGGAGAAAGAGGAAGAAGATGAGCTGAACAAGGCAATCACAGGAAGATTTTAATACGCCCACATTTGAAAGTCACTCCAATAAACAAATATAATGTCTAAGCAAAACTATTTTCATAATATTTCATAAATAATACCCTACTTCACATAATATGAAACAGTGTAATTGTCACAAACTGAGGTAGCAATTACAAAATGTCACTTTGACATAATATAGGTGTTGTGTGTATATAAGGGGAAGTTATATGGTCATTAAAAAAATAAATTCACTCCAAAAAAGAGACATTTAATGAGAACAGCCAGTGTAAAATGACAAGCAAGAAGACAGACGGCTCATATTTCAACAATGGCAAAAACCAGACACATCTCTGAAGTAATCTGATTCATTTTTTTAAATGTATGCAGTAGATATGATTAGTCGCCTTAATCAGAACATTGTGCAATTAATGAAAGGAACAGTTTTTTTTTTTCATTTAAGTGTCTAGTTAAACCCAGAAGTAAAATATCAACAACCATCGAATCACCATTGGAGTTAATCTATCTAATATTGTGGCATGTTGAAACTTGTGATACTCCGCGTAGAACATTACTGAAGTAAAGCAGACTCAATGTTAGAAGGTGCAGTTGTGTCTCAAGTTTAGGAACGCAGTGGATGGATGCCACAATTCTTTTCCGTATATTTTGGGGGAAAAAAAACCCTGAAACAAAATGTCTGCCAGGTGCTACACCTTGTGTGATCAATCGGACCACTCATTTTCATCGAGCTCGGAGTCATCCTCAGAGTCAGTGTATTCAACTGCAATGCGTCTGGAAAGTATGGTGGCCACGTCATTCCCCACCGGCTCCCGCTTGCTCTGCTGTTCTTGCTGCTCTTGAACTTTCTTCAGCTGGATGCCTGATAAAGGAGCACATATAGCATGAGGTAAAATATGTCATTGTCATCTCTTTATTTAATTAATTTTACCAGTGGGAAAAAACACACTACGAAAAGAAACTATTTCTAGCTTCACAGATGCCCCGACTCACCCATGCGGATGGCAGACAGCAGGTCACTTCTTGCATCTCTCACAGGTTTACAGCCTTCACTGTATCCTGGCAGGTGTGAAGGTGCAGGTGGGGGAGGAAGGGGAGGAGGTGGGGGACCTGGGGGAGGAGGGACCATGTGAGGACCTGGAGGAGGTACTGGTGGGAATGGGTAGCCTGGACCAACTCCATTATGTGGTGGTGGTGGGGGTGGTGGCGGTGGTAGCGCACCCAAAGGGAAACCAAAGGCTGTCTGGGCTGATGGGATGGGTGGGCCCGGGGCAGGAAATGGGGTGCCTGAGCTGTTTGAGAGCAGAAGGAATTATAATACGTTGCAAACCCTGAAAAATTATATTTGAAACTCTTTCTCATCGTAGAAACATACTTGTATTCTGCAGGCGGGCATACAGAACCATTCATTCGGTCTGCAGCATGAGGATCTGCAGTGGCGTAGGTTACTCTCTTGTAGTTGACGTCAATGCTGTGGTATTCATGCTCCACAGGAGGTGAGGAGTTTGCGTTTCCAGGGACATGGGACTTGGCGTAGCTGCAAGCACCCTGGACAGGCACTGGAGGGATTGGGTAGTCCAGGAGGTCGGGCCTGGATAAACAGTGACAGTAAGGGAGATTCACATGCAGAGGCCCCTGGATGTCCAGATGGTTAATTTGCGGTTATGAAATCAACACAGGAGCTTTATACAACAACGACAGAAATGCTGATCTGCTGTTTGAAATGACAGGGGTTTGACTACACCTAAACGCTTAATCACCTCCTCAATGATGTCTACAGTTGACATCGTTGTTGATGTGTGACATGGTACCATAAGAGATGCTCAGTTGTTGCAAGAGACAACTGGGACAGGAATCCAAAGTTACATTGGCTTTTTTTTTTTTTTTTTTTGACAGTAGCAGGGATGGAAAGCTGTGAAAGCATGTCAGTGCTTCATAAATGTAAGCAAATATTCAGTGAAATGAAATGAAATGGATATTTTAATCAGAACAAAAGTCATTTGTGCTGCTTTAAAGTGAGGAGCACCAGTGAACAAGAAGCAAAATGAAAACTAAATTAATTTGGCCCAGATACGACAGCTGCATTCGTGGATCATGTTCACCTGTGGCTTCTTCTCTGCATGATAGAACTCTAACCTGCATTCATGGATGGCACTGCCAACTAGGGGTGAGTATTAGCAAGGACCTCGCAATACGATATTTATCATGATACTTGGGTCACGATATATTATCAAGATATCACAATATCACGATATATTGCGATATTCTACCCAGTTAATATTAAAATTAAAAGTAGAGATGAAAAATTAAGTTGCTGTATATGTTCATCAGATGATATTGATAATTCAGAGGACTAATTGAGTCAAAACTATTTCCTTCAAAACAACCTATTTATTGTTTATTATTAGTGTTTTTGCACATTTAAGTATTTTCCTAAAAAAAATCGATATTAGAAGCTGAAAAATCAATATTATATTGGGCCGCCGAAAAACGCGATATATTGCCAAATCGATTTTTTTTTCACACCCCTACTGCCAACTGTTTTCTTTCTCAGTGTTCCTGATCCCATACAGGGATTTCTGTTACAGAATCATATATATCCATCTATTCATCATCCAATAACTTCCGCTTATCTGTAATCGGGTCGCGGGGGCAGCAGCTCAAGCAGGGAGGCCCGGGCCTCCCTCTCCTCAGCTGTTTCTTCCAGCTCCAGGCGCTCCAAGACCAGCCGAGAGATGTAGTCTCTACAGCGTGTCCTGGGTCTGCCTCGTGGTCTTCTCCCAGTTGGACGTGCCTGAAACACCTCTCCAGGTAGGCATCCAGGGAGCATCCTAACCAGATGCCTGAAGAACCACCTCAACTGGCTCCTCTCAATGTGAAGGAGCAGCGTCTCTACTCTGAGTCTCTACCGGATGACTGAACTTCTCACCCTGTCTCTAAAGGAGAGTCCAGCCACCCTGCAGAGGGAATGATTATGGATACATATATATGTATATATATATATATATATATATACATATATATAATTAGGGATGCATGATAATTATCGACCCGATAACTATCGGGCCAATAACAGGAAATTATGACGTCATCCTGATAAGTCCGATATCATGACGAATAGCCCCGATAACATATATATTTTTGTCAACACGGCAGTGCCTCGCTCCCTCTGAGCCTTGAATGACCGACAGTGAATGTTATATTCAAGTGACGTCGGCATAATCAGAAAAACGATTTCTCAGTAAGAAAAATCAAGAATACCCCCTCATGCCTAGGCTTGCGTACCGGAAACCGGTACTAGTATGGCACCGGGGCAAACTCAAAAGGTAGTAACTGGACCGAAATGTAACGTGCATTTCGATACCTCATTTCGGTACCTCATAAATCCATCTGTCATGAACATGCGCCATCTGCATGCAGTTAACGGTAGCGCGAACACAAAACGCAACAGGCTAGACAGGCTCATCATGCCTAAGGGGAAAAGGTCCAAAGTGTGGCTCGATTTTACAAAAATAGATGAGAATTCATCGGTGTGCAACAAGTGCCTGAAAACACTGGCGTGCAAAGGTGGGAATATGTCCAATTTGACAAAACACTTAGTGTCACACGTTGTGTATCTAAAGGCAGAAGTCTGCACCGTGTTCCAAACTAGACCCAGCACTTCAGGTACAGAGAATACTAGCGTACCTGGGACAGATGCAGATCACCCGGCGGAAAAAACTCCTATGACAGCTGACACAATGGATGACAACAGCAGCGTGTGTTCTTCTGGTAAGTATTTACCGACCTTATATTGCTATGCAACATGTGAATTACTAAGCTAGGTAGATGACATTTCATGCTAATGAAAACTGAGTAGCCTAGCAGTCTTTCTTGTGGTTTGTGTAGAAATGCGTTTGTTGGGCAGGCAATTTAAATGTGCAAGTTAGTAGCCTAAATGTTTAACCTGAGACATTCGGAAGGGAGAGACGATTTAGAACCTAGAAAAGCTTTGGTTTAACAGTTAATAAACTGTATGGCCGGTACTGTGACACGCGCTCGCATTAATTTTATACCACAGTAACCGAGACGCGACTCACCACAGAAAAGTAGCGGAGCAACACCAATGTGTTGTTACCGACAGATATGTTAGTAAATAATTGCAGCCAATGTGATTTGTATACAAATTTACTATCAAACAATACTCAACTAACTAAAATACATTTTCCCCAAAATAAATTGTGGTTAAAATGTGGGCTCATAGGTTCATCTGCTGCTGTCACACCTTTCACCTTGGCAAAAAGGGCCAAGTTAACCAGGGAGAAGGTGGAATCCATCCACAGGGCGGTCACCAAATTTGTAGTCAAGGACTTCCAACCCTTCAATGTGGTAGAGTCGCCATGGTTCAGGTGAAACATTACATTTGTATGAAAATAAGTGTCTGAGTTAAAAAGACAGGTCCAGGAAATTTGCTTTTAGTAGATGTACTCATGGTTTGTATTCTACAGAGAGATGGCATTGGCTCTAAATGAGCGCTACAAACCACCTTCCAGGGATGACATTGGCAATACACTCATACCTGCGTGGTACAATGTTGAAAAGGAAAATGTTATTAGGGAGTTGGCCATGATCAATAAGGTGGCTATAACCTGCGATGGATGGTCCAGCCATAGCACAGGACCACTACATCACAGTGACGGCTTACTACGTACAACAGGGAAAGATGAAGATGAAAGTTCTCAGTACCAAAGCTGTTTATGAGGCCCAAACAGGGATCGTGGTTGCTGAAGAAATTAGTCAAGTCCTGGAAGAATTCAAAATCACAGGCAAAGTAGCAGCTGCCACTGTAGATAATGCCGAAATATGGGAGTTGCATTGAGGAACCTCAACTTTTTAAAAGTTGGGTGTTTTGCACACACCCTCAACCTTGCAGCACAGAAGGTGTATAATGTGAGTGCAGTGACCAAGTGGCGGGCCAAAGTGAGAGAGGTGGGTGTGGCTGAAGAGGTCCACAATGTCCAAAACTGTGATGAGAGAGAAACAGCAGCTTCTCAGTGAGTAGGGCACCTACCTAATAGAAAGGACACTTAATTATATAAGTTTAAAAACTTGTATAGCACAGTTCATACAAAACATAGAGCTCGATGTGTTTTACTATTCAAACACCTGCAGTGCCATTACATGTAGATTGATATTTAATGTTGTGTCTCCATTTTAGATTTGCCACAGCATAATATGATTCTGGATGTGAAACGCACTGGAATTCCTTTTTCCTGATGGTGGAACGGTTCCTTGAACAATATCCAGCCATCCAGGCAGCATCCCTGGATCCTCGGGTTAGGAAGGCAATGGAAAAGGACAGGTAAGGTGATAAACAAACTAAGCACAATAGTTAGCAATATACCACACTTATATTTTATTTCAGTTAGTTGTGATATATGCTGTATTTCCTCTAAGACTTGAAAAGCTCACAGACACTGACTTCATGAAAGCTGAAGAATTTGGGAAAAGTGCATGAGCATTCTGTACACCTCAACTTTGCGCGTGTCGTCTGAGAAGTCCCCTACATGTGGCCAAATAATTCCAATACTGGCAAAGCTTGAGGCACATTTTACAGTCAGTGAAGGGGACACTCTTTTCGTGGCTGCTGTCAAAGAGAAAGTCTGGACAGATCTGGAAAAAAGATATCAGGTATTTACCATTCACTGTCTATATTCACTATTTGTATTTACAAATAATTGGGAACCACACCATTGTCATGGTTACTGCATTTACCATTTTTTATTACAGGATGATGACATTCAGAAATTCCTGCAGGAGGCCACATTGATGGACCCACGTTTTAAGGGCAAGCTGGAACGTGGTGCTGCTGATGCCTGGAAAAGGCTGGAGAAGGCAGCAGTTGACTGTGCAAAATCATTGCCAGTGACAGGTACAGTATGACTCTGTGTAGAAATGCATGTCAAAGGTTCCTTGAGGAAGAATGACCAGGTTTGGTATAATTGGTATGTCTGGCATGCATGTCTGCAGCTTCCAGTAGAAGGCCCTCACACAGAGGAAGAAGTATTGGAAGATGAGGTCAGTGAGGAGGAAGAAGGCCAAGCAGAGCAATTTGTAAGTTCATGGTCAAAGAATGTCTAGGCTAATGAATTAATGTATTTTTATCTTGTACAAAAGATTAAAGACAATTTCTTGTGTTTTTTTTTTCTTAGTCAGGAGGAGCCTGCAAAAAAAAGACAGCGCTGGAACAGCTATTTGAAGAGGAAGATAGAGAGCTTCTTCAGTCGACTCAGAAGAGCAGCAGTGCCCTCTCCATCTTAGAGCAGGTCCAGAAAGAGATGGAAATATATAAAGACCTGCCCTCAATCCCTACAGGCCATGATGCTGTAGCCTGGTGGTGGGGTAAGAGGGATAGTCTCCCTATGCTATCCAAATTGTCGGATACATACTTGTGTGTGCAAGCATCCTCAACACCTTCTGAGAGGGTATTTTCCTGTGCTGGAAATACGGTCAGTATGGCATGTTTGCCAGAAAAGGCAAACATGCTAATCTTTCTGAACAGAAACACTTAGAAAGAGTTTGAAAAAAAGCAGTGTGATAATTTTCTTTTTTTCTCTATAATTTATTTTTCAAGCTTTAAATGTGTTATGTAGACCAATTGTTCATGTTTTGATAAACGAAATAGGTTCATGTTTCCCTGTGTGGTGTGTGGTGTTTTTTTTTTTTATTATTATTATTACTTAAAAAAGTATCGATTTCAGTACCGTTTAGGCACCGGAACTGTTTTGAAAGTATCGAATAGGTACCGGTATCGGATAAAACCCTTTCGATACCCATCCCTACTCATGCCAGAAAACAACTTGTTAACTCGGTCATAATTTTGGTAGTTGCTAACTTTAATTGATATTCGCAGTATTTTCCCACATGTTACACATAAAATATAGAAAAGGCTGAAAGAACGACTAGCAAACAAGGGAACAGAGGAATTTACGTTACACATTGAATGCAGCATTGTGGCACAGTGCACTGATGAAAACAAAAATGGCGGTGATGGTATTGAACTTCGTTAAAGTTTCAGAAGAAGATAGTTCGCTGGTTATTTGTGACAAATGCTCCAAGCGAAGGAGGGAAAAATAGCACAAGCTTCAATACGTCAAACCCGATCAGCCACCTGAAACATAACCATCGCTTCCATGAGTTTTGAAATCACGTTAACGTGAGCTAACGTGAGCTAACATGAGCTAACGTGAGCTAGCCAGCAGCAAGTCAACCCCTCCACTCCTCTCCTCTCCGCTCCTTGCCTTTATCTCTCTCATCTAAAGCTTCCATGAGATTAAGAAAAAAACTACCAAACCTCATTTACTTTAATTTAAGGCATTCATTTGAATGGAACCACAAGCCAAAATCCTTTAAACCAAATTTCTTTGTTACTATGGAGTGCACTTTTTCAATTTATTTACACAGACAAGTGTAAACTTGTGTCAGTACATTATGCACTGTGCATTATTTTTTATTGTCATTGAGGAATGCATTTTTTCAGTTAGTAATTCTGATGCATGTATTTCCATCAGTTCAAGGAGCCTTTATTTTTTATATCAGTCAGTAATGAACCTTATTTAAGTTGATGTGAGATATCAAATAGGTTTGTTTGATAGTTTTACAAAAATGTTTGAGAGTCTTGCTAATAGTTTTTCAATGGAAAAAATAAATATCTTTTGATTTAAAGAGTCAAAACTGTTTTTGGTTTTATTCATAGTATTGATGTAATGATCTTAGGTATATGTGTGTTATCGGTTATCAGTATCGGTTAAAAAAAAAAAAACAGTTATCGTGCATCCCTATATATAATGTATACACACATGCAGGAAGGTCTGACCTGCCATCTGGAGCGAGCCTTCTGATGATGCTCCTCGCCAAAGAGTCTGTGGGTGGCGGTGGTCTGGACGGAGCTCTTTATCGAAAGCCATCATGTTCCACTCCTGCCGACGGTTTCGAGCCTTTCTCACCTTCTTCACCTCACGCTGAAGCGTGCTGCTTTCCACCGATCGCTTCTGTTCCTGGAGGAGGTGAACGGAGAGGCTGAGGATGAACAAGCACCTGAAGAGTAAATTGATCAACACGCCCACGAGTGAAGCAGGTGGAGCTCTCACCCTTTGCCTCCTCCTTTCTTTTCTCTTGTCCTCAGTGTCCTGAAGCATCTTCTCTTTCCACAGGTCAAAAAAGTACGACGGGTCAGAGTAGAACTTCATCGCGTCGATGGAATCCTCTCTGTTTTTTGTTTCGTGAAGAAATGGATAAAAACATTGCAACGTTACACAGAAACTGAAACTGTAAAGTGGCTGGTTTGAAACCGACACAGCACCTGTAAGCACTGAGGTGGCTGAGGTGCGGGGGCTTGTCACAGCTGTTAAACATGTCGTCCACTGAGTTGGGAGTGCTGCTCTTGGACAAAACCTGCTGGTCCTGCACAACAGAGCTTCTGAACGCCTTCCTCATGTTTATGTCCTGAAGAGAGACTGCAAAACAGCAAGGCAGGGGATTAAAGTTTTATTTTAAGCACACAGGAATAAGCAACGGAGTAGACAATTCGGTTAACAGATGGTTTTCCGGCGAACTCACCCTCCTCAACGCTGGAGTCCAGCTGGGTCACTTTGACCGCCAAGCGGTCGATGCGGTCCTGGAGAGAGTTTGCACGCACGTAAAAGGTGTTTGCCTCGTTAAAAAGCTCCCCAAAGACATTTTCTGCATGTTTACCTGCAACCAAGAAGAGAAGTTAGGAGGTCATAATGAGCTGTTGATGAATATAAACAACATACCACGTCTTGATGGTGACTGAATTTGGACCGTAAAAAACAGTTACTGTCCTTGAACACACCTATTTATAGAATTGACAGTCCATCTAGTGCTCCGGATTTTACTTCAACATTAAGTGTTTGAATTTGTTAGTGTTTAGCATCAAGTATTTGCAGCACATTACAACATTATCATAGCTCAGAGATCCATTTAAATGCGAAAGCCATCATCAGAACTGCCCGTGTTTGTGTCTCCGCCCACCTACTCTTCATCTTATCTGACAGTGGTACGAAGCTTTACGGTAAGCTCTAAGCCTCTGTTACTTCACTAAATCCACTCACATGCACACTCTGATCAGAGTTCACAGGCCAGATGTCCAAGAGAACAATTTGCTCTCTCTGTCTCACGTATTTCAGAGCAACAACCTTGAAAACAGACACACAGTGGTATGCCTTCTCTTTCACAGACGGTGCACGAAATGAATCGCTCAAGAGCTGAGTGCATCAGGTGAATGTTAGAACTGCCCTCGATGCTGGGAAATAATGGTAACTCTATATACATATATATATTTATACATTTGTTAGGTTAAAAGGCTCTCAAAGACATAACATTATGTCACGATAAGAATTAAGACACCGGAAGCACTCCTAACACCGCTAAGTATTACCTGTAATTAGGGATGCACGATAACTGTTTTCTAAAACCGATACCGATAACTTTCAGCTCCTAAAGGCTGATACCGATAACCGATAACACACACATATACCTAAGATCATTACATCAATACTATGAACAAAACCAAAAATAGTTTGGACTCTTTAAATGAACAGATACTTATTTTTCCAATGAAAAACTATTGGAAGCCTCTCAAACATTTTCGTAAAGCTATCAAACAAACCTATTTGATATCTCACATCAACTTAAATAAGGTTCATTACTGACTGATATAAAAAATAAAGGCTCCTTGAACTAATGGAAATACATGCTTCAGAATTACAAACGGAAAATGCATTCCTCAATGACAATTTAAAAAAAAAAATGCACAGGTCATAATGTACTGACACAAGTTAGACTTGTCTGTGTAAATAAACTGAAAAAGTGCACTCCATAGTAACAAAAAATTACAGGATTAAAAGGATTTTGGCTTGTGGTTCCATTCAAATGAATGACTTTAATTAAAGTAAATGAGGTTCAGTAGTTTTTTTTTTCAATCTAATGGAGGCTTTAGATGAAAGAGATGATGGCGAGGAGAGTAGAGGAGCGGAGGGGTTGCTCCTGGCTTACTCACGTTAGCTCATGTTAGCTCATGTTAGCTCACGTTAGCTCAAGTTAGCGCGATTTCAAAACTCCATGGAAGCGATGGTTATGTTTTGGTGGCTGATCGGGTTTGACGTATTAAAGCTTGTGCTATTTTTCCCTTCTTCGCTTGGAGCATTTGTCACAAATAACCAGCGAACTATCTTCTTCTGAAACTTACCCTACCTGTAATACTAGACAGTAAAACTCAAAATTAAATAATCTCTGGGTCCGTTTGAATAGATTTCTTTGTGGGTGCGTGTGACTTTTATTTGAAAGTGGAGGGACGGGAAAGTGGACAGAAAGATGAGCATGACGTGGAGTACAGTGACGCGGGTTTGAATCTGGACCTGCAGCTTGAGGACTTCGGCAGCTTTACAAACTGTTCACACACAAAAACTTTGTGGCTTTTTCCTTCTTATTTTTTTTTTTTTTTAATAATTAAGCTTGGAGGCAGCAAAGTGGCTTGGTGGTCAGCGCTGTTGCCTCCCAGCAAGAAGGTTCCTGGTTCGAACCTCAGCAGGGGTCTTTCCATGTTCTCCCCGTGCTTGCGTGAGTTTCTCTCTTTCAGCTATCCCAGCTCTCTTTCACCCAAAGAGAGCTGGGATAGACTCCAGCAGATCCCTGTGACCCTACGGAGGATTAAGCGGGCATAGATGATGGATGGATCCATCAGTCCAGAGGTATGAATACTGGTAAAAATGGTTTTTGCACAGATGTGAATTTCTGGAACGAGCTCAAACTCTTCTCTAACTCCACACAGAATAAATATCTCCCGGATATGGATACGGAAGCGTCTCAACTAGGGCTAGGCAAGTAAATTAACGCATTAATTTATGAACACCGACATTTATTTTTATCGCGTGTTAATGCATGTTGCTCACATGCTTTTGTTTTGAAAAGTCTGTTACTGGCTGCAGCGTAACCGGATAACAGTAAACATAAGGAAAAGCTAAAACAGACATGGAGAATGGTAAAAATCTGTGAACTTTACAGTTCGGGTAGCAACTCAGGTAGCAATATTAACAATTCTGCCTAAAAAAAAAAAATTCTAGACTGCAACAAAACTTTGTCGTCATTCCTCCATGTTCCATCAGATCTGCTCCATGTGTTCACTGTCCTGCTGTTCTCTAGCTGGTTACTGCAGTGCGGCTCCATCTAGTGGCACAGATGTGTAATGACAACAGAAAGTCCAGTCCTCAAATTCAGTTCTGTGGCCCTTTTTTTAATTTCGTATTTTTGATCCAAGTCTGAAATTGAAATATAAAAAAAACCAGGCATTTTTTTTGTTTTTTTGTGTTAGATTAAAAAACGAAAAATAAAATGTCACTTTTTAATTTTTTTAAAATTTTTGATTGACAATTGAAAATGGAAAGAATGAATGATACATGGATTGGTAAAGTTACAGAACTTTAACATGGACATTTTCATTTTAAAGTTCTCCCAGACGGAGGATTCAACAGAAACAAGGTTATTTGTAACAATTGACAAGTTGAACTCCCCGTTAAAAGTTTCTGCTGTTACCTCAGAAATTACCTGTTTTAATGTTCTGATTGTGCTGAGACACAATCATTTTATTGGATTTTGTTTGTAGACTTTTTTTTCATTATTCATACAAACAGGATGACATTAATGCCCTGGCACTGGTAATAAGCTTTATTTTATTTTACATTTTTTAAGATGAGATTTACACTAAATATGTGTTACTGACAAGTGCTGATGTTAAAAGTGTTTGAACAACAAATGTTATGGTAGTTCATATGGCAGCAGAACATTTAAATAAAAGTGACCTTTACACTACTTTTGAATTCATTATTTGATTTTTCGTATACAATGCGATTAATCGTGATTAATCAGGGAAATTATGTGATTAATCGTGATTCAAAATTTTAATCGTTGCTCAGCCCTAGTCTCAACATTTCATCTGAGCAGCCGTGACCTCACTCGGGCTATGGTTAGATGGAGGTGGACGATCCGCCATGGTGACACCTGAAGGGAAAAGCTGAATGAGGAAAAGAAAGAAAGATCTTACTCAGGCTGCTGAGCTGACGGATGATGGCGGACAGCGTGTTGTTGGTTACACATTCCAGCTCACTGCCAATCCCATCAGGCACGCTGCCCTGGCACAGATGCCGGGGCTCAATATTTCTCTTGACCAGAGGCATGACCCTCCCTCACATCCCAGCGGCTGCACCTGCTGCAGGGCGGAGGACGCAGCTGGCAGATGCTGAAAACGGACAGAACGGAAGTAATCAGCACATCAAACCAAAAGCAGACAGTTTACTGACATTTCAGTCAAGTACTAAGTAATGATAAATGCATAAAACAGTTTTCATAATCAGCATATGAAAAGTATACAGTGATTCCTTATTTTTCGCGGTTAATGGGGACTGGCGCCCCCCCTCCGCGTACATCAAAATCCGCGAACTGGAGCCGGAGCCCCCCGAGCTTCAATAATGTGCTTAAAATATGTTTAAAACCCTCAAAAAAGTATCGAGGCACTGCAGTGAAACAAGACAAAGGCTCAACTGTGGTCTTTCTGTTACCTTCACAGCCTCTGGTCTCTGAATCGTAGTAAACAAACCGCTGGTATTGTGCCATTTTTGGCTCGTAATTAGTGGCTAACAGGCTAACAACAACAAAACAAATAGTCAATTTTTCTCTGCATGGAACGGGAACTTTATTCTGGCACTGCAGGAACTTGTAACATCACACAGGTTGTATTGTTGGGCTCCTGTCGGTTAACAGAGAATGTAAATCTATACACGCTGGGCTGCTGTTGATGCTCACTACACTTTTCATCTAACCTCGTTTTCATTCTGCCGTCCCACGACACACACACACTACATTACCCATAAGGCCACACTATTACCCATAAGGCTACCTTCTTAAAGGGGCCAGGCTGGCTCACAGCATTTCTCCACTGTGAGGGAATGCGCACAACATCCTGTGATGTTTCCGCGATCTAAATTTTTTTTTTTTATTATATATTTCTGAAAAATCCATGAATAACTAAAACCGCGGAACTTAAACCGCGAATCGGCAAGGGATCACTGTACATCCACATATATAAATATATGATATACTACATATTTTTTTTCCCACTCAGTTTTAAAGCCATCGTCGAATTGTGATTAATTTCAAAAGATGAGAGTTCAGCTCTATCTGCTGTGCAGTAAACTGGATTACTGGTTCCAGTTCGTCACCACCTGGCAAAGGGGAACACCTATTGAATATTTTTTTGTGAGGATTTAACATGCCGAGCAGCTGGTTTATTCACCACGCTCACGTCGGGAAAGTGAGGAGGAACAGATGCGCGAATTTGGAATTCAATTTGCACATTTTCGTCAAGTGGACCTCAAAAACGGGCCCGCCTGTCATCACAGGTGATGAGCCAGTTCGGGAGCATCAGTGAGACCAAAGTCCCATGTTGGGGCCATGTGGCTGCACACACAGGAGTCTGTTTTTCAGGGAACAACAGATGAACAGACCTGCACAGAGGGGAAGGTAATAACAGATTTATAGAAAAAAAAAAGAATAGCAATTGACATGGATGAGATTAAATTGGTCATTGGTTCTGACTGTCGGTTTTGATTTGTCCGGCCCAAGCAGAGATTATAGTCCTTTCATCAGTTCATCAGTCTACTTCAGTTAGCGGCAGTGAGCCCATGTCATCATACTGCCTCCTCCGTGCTTGATACCTGATGTGGTCAGCCTTGGATCAGGAGCTGTTATTTTCCTTCTCCACGTTTTTCTCTTCCCGTCATTGATTCAACTTTATCTTGGTTTCATCTGTCCGAAGAATTCCAGAACATTAAGGGCTTTTTTTTTAATTAGATGTTTTCAGGTAAAGTTTGAGCTGGCTTTCCAATCCTTGAAAGTTACCAGCGGATCTCCCAGTTGGAGATCCTCTATATTTACATTCATGAAGACATCTCTTGACTGGAGACTCCGTCAACGACATATATTCAATTTACAACGTCAACCGGATCTTTCAGGGGTTTTGTTGTTGTTGAGCTCAGCAGTGCTTTCTTTGATTTATTGATTCATTTATTTTTTATTCTAACGATGCGTCCTTGGACTTCACATTGGTAGCTCCAACATGGATGTAATTCCTAAACGATATGCTGTATTTTTGTGAAACCTCTTAAGTTAAAGTCTAGACTTTGATCACATTTTTTAAAGGACTTGTCTTGATGTATAAAACCTATATCATAAAAACTCAAGCGTCCAGATACCAAGTGTAGCTGTAGTGGATATAGAAAGTAGTTTCGGTGGCTGTAAAACTGTGTCATGTGGTTGTACTAAATCTGTAAACCTGATCGTAAAAACTTTATGAAAACCAAAAGCAGATACAAAACAGTTTCAGAAGCTTTACTACATCCGCGTCAGGTCAGAGTCTTTATTCCCAGTAATGTTTCAAAACCTCCGTCTGTGCATCCTGTTGATGTTCATTTATTTATTCATGTGTTTATTTCATACTGACATTTTTAAGCGACTCCAGATCTGGTGTTTTCCCTTCACGTTCCCTCTTCCTTCAAAAGTTAAATGAACTTTATTCTCATTTATTTTGGTTTTTCCTCATTCAAGGACTCAAACTGCCTTTCTGACCTTACTGGCTAGTTTTATGGTCTTTTACTTAACGACTCTAACAACAAATAAGTTTATAACTTCAAACATTACACTTTTTTTTGTAAACTTCTTAATAATCTCTCATCTTCAGCGAAACTGGTGGAGACCACATCCAGGTGACAGATAGATAGATAGATCCTAGGGGTGCACGATAACTATTGGACCGATAACTATCGGGCCGATGACGGGAAATTATGACGTCATCCCGATAACTCCGATATCACGACGAATAGCCCCAATAACATATATATTTTTGTCAAGACGGCAGTGCCTCACTCCCTCTGAGCCTTGAATGACCGGCAGTGAATGTTATGTTCAAGTAACGTCGGCATAATCACAAAAAAGATTACTCAATAAGGAAAATCAAGAATACCCCCTCATGCCAGAAAACAACTCCTTAACACGGTCATAATTTTAGTAGTTGCTGACTTGAATTGATATTTGCAGTATTTTACCACATGTTACACATAAAAAAAGAAAAAAAATAGAAAAGGCTGAGAGAACGACTAGCAAACGAGGGAATGTTGGCATTTACGTTACACCTTGAATGCAGCACAGCGTACTGATCACAACAAACATGGCGGCGTGGAACTTAGTTTCAGAAGAATATAGTTTGGTGGTTATTTGTGACGAATCCTCCGAGTGAATTCTACGAGGAGGGAAGCACAAGCTTTAATACATAAAACCTGATCAGCCACCTACAACATAACAATCACTTCCATGGAGTTTTGAAATTGCGCTAACGTGAGCTAACGGCTAATGCTAACGTGCGCAAGCCAGCAGCAGTCTCCCCTCCCCTCTCCTCTCCTCTCCCTCATTCCGCTCATCTAAAGCTTCCATGAGATTAAAAAATAAAAAACAAAAACTACTGAACCTCATTTACTTTAATTAAAGGTATTATTTTAAATGGAACCACAAGCCAAAATCCTTTAAATGTTAATCTTTTTCAGTTAGTAATTCTGATGCATGTATTTCCATCAGTTCAAGGAGCCTTTATTTTTTATATCAGTCAGTAATGAACCTTATTTAAGTTAATGTGAGATATAAAATAGGTTTGTTTAATAGCTTTACGAAAATGTTTGAGAGGCTTGACAATAGTTTTTCATTGGAAAAATAAATATCTGTTCATTTAAAAAGTCAAAACTATTTTTGATTTTGTTCATAGTATTGATGTAATGATCTTAGGTATATGTGTGTGTTATCGGTTATCGGTATCGGCCTTTAGGAGCTGAAAGTGCATCCCTAATAGATCCTATTTTTTTCTTTACAGCATTTCTGTAGGTTTCAGTGTTCAGCAGAAGGAAGCTGTACCTTTACTGGAAACACGGTTACATAACCATAACTCCTACCAGCGACTCCGGTGGACGGTCACACAGCCGTGTCAGTCCTGCCAGAGACTCCCCCTCGGGTCGGCTCTGTTTCTTTCATGTCAGCGCGCGAGGAAGGAGCTGTCAGGCTGGTCCATCCACGTAGAGAATATCCGAACGGCCTGCCCACGGTCCTCGCTGCCCTCAGCAGAGACAGTTGTCTCCGCAGAGCGCAATCCACTCTGAACAAATCCCTGATCTAAATCGTACCCTGAGCCATGAGGGGATTTAGCCAGAAGATTTACTCCCCGCCGTCCAATCACAGTCGGCTGCCGTCCGCTGTTTTATTTCAGGACGTGTTGGTCTTATTTTTAATGGGGCATAAATGACTTCTGTGACTCTGAAGCTAAATGGCATCACGTCACCAAAACAAATGGACAGCGACATGGAGGCGGCCCAATGCTTCCCCTGCTGCCTGCAGTGATCACGGCTTTGTCTGCATGCACTGATATCCGGGTCTCTGCTCTCACTTTTCACTGGTATCTTTTAGCCATTTTTACAGTAGATGACAAATATGTTTTTTTTTCTTGTTTTTTTTTTTGGGGGGGGGGGTGTGTAAACAGTAAACACATCGGGTAAACAGGGGCCGTCTCAGCTGACCCGTTATCATCTCAGCAGCTACGACCCGGATTAACAATGAAATGATATGAAAGCTATACATTCACCCGCTCCCCCCTCCACACCATCTATATTGTTCATTTTTCACAGATGGCACAGTCTGGATTGGAGGGGGGGGGTGGGGGGGGGTGGGGGGGGTGGGGGGGGGCGGGGAGTGTAACCCAGTTATGGGGGGCTTAAATCTCCATAAACAGCACTGACAGTAATTACATGGGAACTCACTGAGACGTTATAGTGTGTGATGCTCTCGGTTGGGTTTAAAGGTAACAGGGTCGTATAAAGGAAGCATAGAGGAGAGGAGAGAGAGTTAAACAAATGGAAAGTGTCTTACTTTTTTTTCCTTCAGTAGCTAAATGCTAAAAAAAAAAAAAAAAATCCTATGTTTTAGCTACATAGGATGATGAATTAAATTTACTGTATTTTCCGGACTATAAGCCGCTACTTTTGTCCCACGCTTTAAACCATGAGGTTTATACAGAGATGCAGCTTTTCTATGAATGTTTCTTCAGCCCTCAGGGGGCGCTCTAGCAGGAAGTGGATCAAAAAACAAACCAAGTAGTTAAAGGCTATTCTGTTTTTGTTCAGTAGCCTATGTTGGCTATGCTACTCTACATTCATTTAGCATCAATACCTGTTATTATTGGACAAACTGATTAATCCAGGTGTGTCTGACCATTGTAGCTACTCAGACACACCTGGATTTATCAGTTTGTCCAGTCAGTTTGTTGGTTCTTCAGTGGATTTCAGGGTTCTGAGTGGACCCGCCGCAGAGGTAAGGTTTTAATCACAGATGTGGACTGGACGCAGCGTGGAGCCAGCAGGTCCGCGATCCGGCTCCAAACCGGATCCGGCACTGAGTGCAAGTGGACCCAGATACGGGTCCGTTTCGCGGGTCCGTTCCGTTGTCTTTGCTGTGTGGGGGGGTTCAGTACAGGAGGAGGAAAAATAAAGCAACTTGGTTTTAGTGTACAGGAGGAAAATGAATAAAACCATCAATGACTTTTCTGTTTTGTTTGATCAGAACTTTTACTGCCGTGTTACAGGTTCAGTTCAGGTATGTGAATAAACACTTATGGTACAAAATCTTTCAATGTAAATATCTTATTTCTCAGCCTGGATACCGGCGGCTTATAGTCCGGTGCAGCTTATATGTGACAAAATATATATTTCGTTTATATTTTAATGGGTGCGCTTTATAGTCCAGAAAATACGGTACAGTAATAAACTTGTGAAAAACAACTCTTATTATGCGTATTACACACGTGGTTTTTCTAATTTTATTTTAGTTCCATAGAAAATAAACAACTGAATGAAAACTGTCGTCATTCGCGCGAGAAAACTGCCAAGTTGAAATACTCGAGCAGCCGAAATGTTGCGTTGTTTTTGTCTCTGAGCTTCTGTTGATTCGTAATTTAAATATTTTAAAGGAAGTCAATAGTTTCAAGTCTTTTGTTGTACACTGTAATGTGTAAATCATTCACCTCTGTAACATGGAATTAACCATTATGTTCATTTTAATGACACAAACAGAGAAAAAAGAGACCAAAGAGCAGAGAGAGCCTACGAATGGAATGTCTTCCGACTAAAAGGCATTTTTAAATCTTTTTGTTAAAGGACAAGATACATTTTTTTTTTTTCCAGAACTTAAGGCCAGGACTTTTTCATTTTGAAAACAGAGACCTGACTTTTGAGCCTCTTTTTTTTTTTTTTTTTTTTCGTAAACGCATCCCCAACTGTCCCCGCCGCCACACCCACGTCACGTGACACGGTCCCCGGCAGCGGACGGGTGAGAGCCCACTCAACTGGTTAATTATACTGATTTTGCTGCTGACTTAAAAACAAACAAACAAAAAAAAAAAAACAACATGATGTAATATAATGTAATGTTTTGTTGTAGTTTTTGTGCACGTGTGTATGTGCATGTTTTGTTGTTTTCTTTTGAACACATTAAATCAGCCATTCCCAAACTCCAGAACACCAAGGCCCAATTTGAAATGTGAAAAATCTCCGCGGCCCACCCAAACCTTTAATTACAACTGTGATCAACATACAGGACCAGGAACCATGATCTGATATTAATGTAAGGGGTCAACAAATAAGGTGACACTTGTCATATTAAGTTAACATAACAGCAGAATAACACTTATTTGGGTTGTTTTATTACTTCTTAATATTCTTTTTAATCATGTCATGAATATTTTACAGTAATTAAAAACATATTAGAAAAAGATCGAGGATTTAAAACACATTTGTTTAATTTTAATGAGCTCTCACGGCCCACCTGCAGTCCCACAACGGCCCACCAGGGGGCCGCGGCTCACACTTTGAGAATCACTGCATTGAACTCTTGTGCCATGTCAAGGTCAAAATATGAGCCCAGAATTATCTATTAGTCAACACAGCCCACGGTATTTGCCTAAGTTGTGATATTTCTTGTAAATGTGTGTTTTAAAGATGAAATAGACCAAGAAGACCGGTGGAAGAGTCCACATCCGGGACAGTCGGGGACTTAAAAGTATAGATTATGTACGTTCCGTTTACTGCTGGACAGTTGTTTGCATTGTGTGTGACTTTTATTTCTTTGTAGTAAATTTACTTTGATTTGATTCCATGATTTTATTTTATTTTTATTTTTTTGATAGAAGCAAATTTCACTACACTGCGGCATCATCATGTGTCAGTACATCGGACTAAAATAATGCAGGTTCTGCTTTAGGTTAAGATCTCATACACCACTCTGACTATATGTCAAGAAGTACAATTTATTCCTAATCCATTATTTTAACCTCCTTCCTAACAGAGAGAGATTTTGTATGTAAAGTAATGTCAACAGTAAACTGACTGTGGTCGGATCCTGCTGAAGGAGAGAGAGGCAGCGAAGCGATGCAGAGAGGAGGTAAAGAGAAAGAAGAGGAGCTGATGGAGATATATAATTCAATTTAGCTTTATTTGTATTGTGTCTGTTACAATATAAACGGTCTCTGGGCACTTGAGACATATCAGGGACAGCAGCAGCAGGTGAAGAGAGCTGAAGTGAATATTATTCACTTCAGTTCAATTATATTTAGAGATATCTGAGAAAACTGAACTGAGCACCAAGAAACTGGGACTTACTGGGACTTACTGGGAATTTCCATCTTTGTTAAGGAGAGGAAATGAATGACACATGAATTGAAATGTGCATATATGCATTGATATTCAAAATGGAAAAGGATTTTTTTTTTTTTTAATCATTCACTCATATTTAACTCTAAGCTTAAAGACTGTTATTCTGTCTTGATGAAGACGAACCGTTTCCATGTCTGCACACGTAACAGCTGCTTGTTCAGCAAGAGTCCATCATGCTGTGATGCCTATAAAATAAAATGAAATACAGCTGGATTGATTAGTAATTAGACCACATTTTCTGACCAATGTCCTTGCAGTTTTAATGAAGGGGCTTTAAGAGAACAGTAGTTACCATGACAACAGTTTGAAGATCAACTTTATTTTTCTTCAACTGTATTTGAAGAGCGATACAGACTAAGGTCATAGGGGTTTATTATTTATTATCAATATTGAGTTACACGATGCTTTAAAATAATCTTGTTTTGAGTTGTTTTTAGATGAAGTTTAACGTTTAAGTTTATTTTTCTTTAGGAAGGACGTCTTCAGATTATGTCTTTGATTTTTAGCTGTATTAATGTTGTTTAATGCTAAACTAAAAATATGGCTCTTTTTATTTCTTTTGTGGCAGCAGTAGAGAAATTTAGGGACAAAAGTGGATGTTTGTGCAACTGCAGTTTGAAAAATGAAATGAAATGAAAAATACTTTAATAAAAAGTGAAGAAGACGTCCACGACGGACAATAAGAGACTAAACCCAGATGATTTTTCCTTTCATGTGTGCAGGATTGAGAGGGAAGAAGTCTGAAAAGATAATCTACAAGTCAGAGAGAGAACAGTTAGGACAGCAGCAAACCTGACAGAGCCAACGATGGAAAAGGAAAAACCCAGCCGTCCCTAAATCTGTGAAGCTGACGATGTGTGGCCTCAGTAAAGGTGGGAGCTGAGAGCACCATTAAATGTTAGAACTTCAGAAAATTTTGCAACATTAGAGTGAAATCTGTCTCCTGTTTTCAAAAGTTGCCCTGAAAAAGGAAATTTTATCTGCCGAAAAGAAGAAAGCATATCTGGAGGTAAGTTAACAGAATTTTCTGGACTGATTTGGACTGTTGTTTCTTTTTAACTTAACTTATCCCCGAAGACATGGTATTTTGTTGTAGTGTGTTATTTTCGCCAGTTTATTGTACGTCAGTTGTCACGGCTTCACTCTCATTTTTACGTCCTCAGTTGTACATCAAAAATAATAAGTCAGCGATCAGGAAGATTAAAGAGTCCATTTCTGTAAAGCGAGAGAACCTGAGAGGACTTCAGGAGGTCTGCGACTCCATAAACTCCCAGCTTGAAGAACTCCATGTAGATATGGACGAGACACGTGCGAGGAGTGAAACCCTGTGAGCAGTGGCACATTTCTCACTGATGCTGGATTACATTTATATAATCATTGATTCTTGAGAGTTGGGACAAAACATGTCCTACATAGAAAAGTCTAATTTATATTGAAAATCAAGAAATTCATCATGGTTTACATACTTACAAAGTTAAATCTAAAGGAACTGTGTATACCTATGTTCTTTTTATAATGCATTTTACACTTTTTCTGTGTGAATTTGTTTAAATGTATGGTCTGTAGTTAAGAGGTCCATGTTATTATACCGGTCCTCAGCAAGATGTCACAGTATTGACCCACCCAAAAAAAACTCTATGAGTGTGTAAATATATATATTAAATAACAAAAAGTGGTCTTAAATATATAAAACAATACATAACGTGAACTTCAAACAATATTTTCCCTAAAATCCTGCCTATCAAAGTTCTGTCCTCAGATTCTATCAACTCCGTCAGATTTTTTTTACAATCCTCACTAAATCAGGAAATAGAATGGTCAGCTATATCCCTGAGGACCCCCTTTTCTCTCCCTACCTGTTCTGAATGCAACGCTACCACACATACTCTGGTATGTTTTACATTTTTGGATATTTTAGACAAACAATGTTGATATTCCTATGGTCACAGCTGGAACATGTCAACACCATCTCTGTTATGATAATGTTTTTAAACAGTAGTGGATTGAATTTAGGTATTTTAGTGAGATTATTGAGACAGCTAGCAACTGAGGAAAAACCAGCTAGCTGCAGTGAACAATACATGTTTTGGCGGGAAAATACAGTGGGGTGCGAAAGTTTGGGCAGCCTTGTTAATTTTCATGATTTTCCTTTATAAATCATTGGTTGTTAGGAGAAAAATTTTCAGTTAAATATATCATATAGGAGAAAAACACAGTGATATTTGAGAAGTGAAATGAAGTTTATAGGATTTACAGAAAGTGTGCAATAATTGTTCAAACAAAATTAAGCACGTGCATAAATTTGGGCACTGTTGTCATTTTATTGATTTCAAAACCTTTAGAACTAATTATTGGAACTCAAAATTGGTTTGGAAAGCTCAGTGACCCTTGACCTCCATACACAGGTGAATCCAATTATGAGTGTCAAGTGACCCGGGAGAAGTTGGAATTATCCCAGCTTTGTTGATGAGATTGTTCTGGTATAATGTAGGGGATTAACAGGAAAGTGGTAATTAATGTTATTTGTAATCACATTCATTCAATGACCAGAACCGATGATTGATCAGAAAGATGTATTGTAGATGTATTCTGTATGATTTCTTTCTCGTTAGTCTGTGCTGTCAGCGGCTGAGGTAAGCTGCCGTGGGTCACTGTGTACCCAGTGAGTGGAAACAACGGCTATGTTTATCAAAACAAGGGGGAGAGATCTTGCAGCAGCTGGGTGATGTAATGTAAACAGAAGTAACAGAAGAAGAGGTGATTTACGTGATTTGTAAGCAATTCCTAATCAATGAAATGTATGAAATGTGTGTGTGATTCTAGAATGATCAGAAACAAGATGTATTAGTAAATTTTGGTAATAGATCTGTGTTAGTTATTGTATGTTAAAAGAAACGACGGATAGAGACAGAGCGGAGCGCATGTTCCTCATTTGGAATGTCAACAAAGCCGAGTTTCAAAACAATTCTGCCAGCTCCGGGCCACCAAGACACAACAATGGCAGAAAAACAGTCAGCCAGGTAGCGGGGGCACGCTGACCTCAGCATTGACGCCGTGACTATGGACTGTGCAGAAAAAAAAAATGAAATGAGGCGCACATTCTGTGGTTAAGGCTGAGTTAATCCAGCAATGGCTCAATTAAGGACATTGTAAGACAGATGTGAGGTATAAATCATTGAATAAGGATTAGCGTTAGCTGATAAGCTTTAGCTTAACGGGCTGTATAGCCAAGTAAACAAAGTGACCTTGTGTATCTGGTGGTGCTGGCATGATGTCATGATGATTAAGGTGAACGCCCCTGCCAAATCTGTAAACATGTGAAGTCATTGTGGGACGTGGCCTGTGTGTTATGCATGATTATGTAAAATTATGCACGCCTCTGTATATGTGAATAACCAATCAGAAGTGTCATGTGAGTTTGAGGGAAATTATGTATGCATACGCAAAGGTGAGAGAACCAATCAGATGAAGGCTGGTGCAGGGCGAGCAAGGAGAGAGAGAGCGCATAAAAAGAGAAGGCAGAGGGACTCTGCGTGAATTCCTGGAGCGATTTCATACGAAGAAGGACTAGCTGGGACCTGGACGAGCAACCCCCATCTGGAGGATTAACTGGAAGGAATTACTTCAAGAAAAGAAGACAGAAAGACGCTTGGAACAGGATCTACGAATTTTTCCCAATTCTTGAAGGAATAATTGGAGCCTTTTTGGTTAGCCTAGCTCACCGCTAGCAAGGAGGAGGGGCCGGATCAGCATACCTGCAGGCCTGATCGTTTGAGCTCTCTCTCTCCCTCCCTGCCAGCGGCCTTGAACCCGCATAGTGGCCACATGCGTCTCTCAGCCTGTCCTTGACCAACCAGATGAACTGATCAGTAAGCCACAGCTTTAATTTGCCTTTTTAGAATTATAAATTGTATAACCAATCAATGCTGTTGCTTTACCTTGCTAATCTGCTTTAATAAATATAAAAACTATCATAAGACGTCGTTGTGGACATTACATCTGTATCCAGAAGTTTGAAGACTTGTTTATGCCTCTGCACTAACACACAGGTTCTTATGGGTTATTTTAGCCACATTTTTGTCAAATTGTCCCTGAGGCTCGCTGTCCGAGCCGCTAAAGTTTCCTAGCCTGTAACAAGAGCCCAGATCGTGAGAGAAGAGCTGCCGTTAACAGACGTGACCGATAGCTGGACTTCGAGCCACCCGGCTATTCCTCTGAAGGACAGTTATTGGAGTGAGCGGGGCATACGTTTGGAAGTAGGCAGTGAGATCTAGGCGTATCTTCTCGACACCAGCTTAAACAAGTTGAGGAAATCTAGTGAGGAACCTCTCCTAGACCGCAACTTCTTACCCGTAGGATGGAGAGCTGGTCCCGGTGACAGACTCTGCTAATCAGAGACTGAACCAAAACTGGGGGATCTTACAATTTGGCGCCCGAACAGGGACCTGAAGAAGTGAATTTCAGGTCCAACCGATTTGGACCCCCCCGGATAAAAAGTGTGCAGCAGGAGGGAGCCTGCGCAGGCACAGAAGATCGACTCCCCCGTGAGGACAGCGAGGGAAGCCGAGCCCGCAGTAATTGCAGGGAGCAAGCGGGATTGAAGAGGAGCGAAGGTCGACGGAGAATTTCTAGAGGAAATCCCAAGACTGCGTGGAATAGCCAACCAGTCTGAAACTCATCCCTGACCCCGATTTGGTACCTAGGGAGGCTTTGAGGAACAGACGACTTGATCAGACAAAGACAGAAAAGAATGGCGACAGAACAGAAGAACTCAAGCCCAGAAGAGGATGACCCAGGTTTGGGACCGAGGACTGCAGAGACCAAGCCCCATGGGACGGCCTCGCCGTCTGGGAAAGCAGAGGAGCAGAAGAGACAAGCCCAGGAGGACCGAGATAGGTTAACTCAGGGCTTAGGGCAGAGCGAGTTCTTAGGTAGCAACCTAGACGAGGGATCTGAGGTACAGAGCTACGGCTCTGAGCCCCCACCTAACCGGCTGAGGGAAGTCGGGATGGTGGATATAGGAGGGGCTGAAGACCCACAAGAAAGGACCCAGGATCGGCCAGAGATGGCCCAGAGTCAGACGAAGGAAAAGAAACCATCTGACCCAAGCCTCAGTATGGAGGAAGAATTGGATGAACAGCAGACCACGCCCACACCATTGATACGGAGTGTAGAAGAGATGGACCTGGATTTTCGCCAGATACAGCTCGGGGATGAACCCAGCGAAGAAGATACAGAGAAGAAGAACTGGGGTGGTGATGAGCCCTCAGTGGGGTCGCCTCCACCAAGGAAGCGGACCGTAAAAACGGGGAGGCACTCATCCGAATCCCCGCCACCAAAAGGACGACAAGAAAAGACGGCAGAGGAATCCCCAGGGTTGAAACATAGGCGTGTTCCCCCAACTTGGCCCTCCTTTTCCCCTATAGAAGGGATCGCCCCGGACCTTGAAATGGTGCCCCCGGAGGCGAAGAGAGTGACCCTGAGGAATGGAGCCCGGGCCTATAGCTACATAGGGAGCATCGGGGGGGTCAGCAGTGATGCCCTGATAATCTTTACCGATGCTAAAGGGGAGGCCCACCATGCTGAGGTGAGAGATCAGCTATGGAAGGCCGGAGAGGGCTATAGGCAGGAAGTCAGGCGACTCAATATAACCCGGACGGGGGTAGGCATGGCAAGTGGGGGACGTCTGCCCCATTATGCTATAATTCATGTGAGAATTGACCGATATCAGGGACGTTCAGGGATGAAAGAGTATCTGCCAGGGATGATAGAGGCCCTGGAACGGGGTCTGGGAAAGGCGAAGGAGATAGCAGCCAGAAGGGTGATGATAAGCGTTAATGGGTTGAGATCGAGAAATGTGTCCTGGAGAGTAGCCGAGATGGCGGCGGTTGCGGCAATGCGGATGGACGCGGCTAGGTGTCACATGGGAGACCGAATCGAGGAGTATGTGATTCAAACCTCCCCAGAGGATGAAGAGACCAGGAGACGACGGGCACTGGAAGCCGTGATAGGGATGCAGGGGTTTGGAGGTGCAACACCGGCCGGAGGAAGAACACCGGAGTCCCGGGGAACGCCCAAAGAAGTCGAACCCGGAGCCCCTGCACCAGTACAAGAGGAGTTTATCTTCATTGGGGGAGACTCGCCGAGGGCCCCACCTGCCGCAAAGAGAAGTCGGGGAGCCGAAGGGGAGAGCGTGACAGCGAAGACCCCACCCGACGTGGAGATAGCGACGGTAAGTCCTCGACAGGA
The DNA here is from genome assembly GCA_018398805.1 of Hirundichthys speculiger. NCBI lineage: Eukaryota > Metazoa > Chordata > Actinopteri > Beloniformes > Exocoetidae > Hirundichthys > Hirundichthys speculiger. The sequence continues at coordinate 129,203 of JAGFBZ010000512.1, forward strand.
GTCACCACCGCCATCGGGGAACCTACTGGAGACAGGCCTGGTGGAGGACTCGGAGGGAGAAGAGGAGAAAAAGTCAGATGTGGCCAGCCTGTGCTTCCTGGCTGAGAAGAGGCGTGAAATCCCGACGGAATTGAAGATGAAGAGACGCAAGGGAAAGAAGAAACCGCTGGAGTTCGCCAACATGAGGATGGGAACCCTAAGAAGGCCCCAAGACCTGAGTTGGGGAACCATGAAGACCAGAGGCGTCAGGAAAGGGTACACTCTTCATAACCGTGTTGTGCTGGAGGACCTGAGAGATGAAGAATCGTTCTTGGCCCAGTGTGAGGCCGACCTGACCAAAGGGGCCCAGGCCGGGCACAGGATGAAGAGGACGGCGCCTGGTGAACGGTTTGTGAAGGCTCTGAGGGTGGTGATGACAGGTCGAGGAGAGGAGGCGAGAATTGCGACCAGGCCAAGGACAGGACACATGGTGGCCACCCTGAATCAGGCCATGAAGACATGGGATCTGGAAACCAAGTACTACGAGGAGAAGAGGAAAAAGGAGACCAGGCGTTCAGCCAAGGTTTCAGGGAAGGTAGTCGCTAAATTGACCACGCAATATCAGGAATCAAGACAGGACTATCAAGGCCGACCGCACCCCTCACATAGAACATCCACAGCTTATCAGCCCAGGCAGCCACTGACCCGGAGAGCAGACGGAAAGCCTGGTAAAGGTGATTATCTGCCAGTCGAGGAGTACAGCAAGCTAACACCGGAACAGAAGGAGGCCCTCCGGGCTGCCCGAAAGGCAGTGGGGGGCCCCGGAAATGAGGGGTTTGAAGGCGCGGGTCGCTCTGGGAGAGGCCTACTGGAAGAGGGACGAAATCTACGCTAAGGTGGACGGAATCCCATATCTGGTGGACACTGGAGCTGAAGTGTCGATGACCCGCAGGAGCCTTGAGACAGTAGGACACCCGAAGATCCAAATTGTCACCGGAACCATCGGAGAGGTGCCAATTGAAGCGTGGAAAGGAATGGTGTGGGTACTAGGCCCGAAAAAATCTGATTATAGTAAGAGAGTTGAAGAAACCCAGAAAGAATGGGGGCTCTGTGAAGAAGCGGTGGAATCTGCTGCAGTCAAGGTCAGTTCGTATAGAACCAACCCGAGTAGAAACAACAGCCAGTGAACGGATGGTAAGAGTGACCGACCAACTAGGTGATTATCCGCCAAGGACAGAGCAGACGACGACCCTCCTAGATCAGGCTGGAGACCGGTGATCAACGTTAAGGCCATCAACCGACACTCAACCACCAACCAAGCAAGACTCATCCACCCACAGGGGTCTCTGGAGACTCTGCAGGTTAAGAAGTTCAAGTCTGAGAAGAAAGAAGAGTTTCGGCAGCTGAGCCTGGACGGCCGTCGACCAAAGGCCTCTGAAAGGCCTGAAGAGGGCCATTCATGCAGCTGAAAGACTGGAACCCGGGAGTCTCATGGTGAGGTTGCTAGTGGGGGTGAGGTTGCTAGCGGAGGTGAGGTTGCTGATGAAGGTGAGTGGTGAGGATGATGACGCCGTGCTGAAGGTGTGAAACGAAGGAGGGGGTATGGTGACTCTGTATTGGTGAGATAATTTGAAGTAAGACGGAAGATATCGCTATCTGTGAGGCAAATGGGGTCAAAGGAGCTAAAAGTAGAACATTAGCTCACCATGATTTAGGAGAGAAAAGGAAAAAACATAGATAGCTGAGTTATGGCTGAACATGGAATTGGATGTGCTGCGGCAAAGGGCACATGCCGAAGAAGGAACACATGGGCGGAGAAAAGAGGAAGTGGACCGCTACGTACAAGAGAGAAGACTTGTCTTTGTCGTGATGGAGAAGTGGGACAGGACACCTAGAGGCCGGGTGGTCCCAACAGGAGATGTGAGGGAGGTGGTACTGGCCGCGCAGGGAGCGCTGGGTCATGTAGGCACGCTCCCCACATGGAGGGAATTGGAGAGGCAACAGCTCTGGATCGCCTGAAGCCAGATACGCCATGTTCTGCGAAACTGCGTTGTGTGAGGGCAATACAAGGCAGGGAGAAGAGGAATGGGTTGAAGGCCGGACCATAAGAAGTACCGTGTCATGGAGATAACAGAAAAGAGAGAAATACCTGTTGGTACTGTTGCGCTCTATGTTAGGTTATGGGGCAGGGAAAGCCATGGAGAAGAAAACCAACATAGTTTAGCAAATACTAGACAGTAATAGGAGGTTACTGAAGAGGAGAGGGATCCAGGGAGTGGAGCAACTGCCGATTTCAAGCTAGAAGGAACCAGGAACCGAAGATGGCTAGTGGCAGAGGACCCCCGCCATCCCATGTCAGACTAGCCACTGATGAAGGGATGGTGATAAGAGAAACGACCTCAGCTCTCTCTGAGACGAGAGAGGGCTGAAGAACCTGAATTAGAAGAACTACGACCTTGGCTCTCTGAGACGAGAGAGGGCTGAAGAAATTGAAGTATAAGAAGAACTACGACCTTGGCTCTCTGAGACGAGAGAGGGCTGAAGAAATTGAATTATAAGAAGAATGACCTCGGCTCTCTGAGACGAGAGAGGGCTGAAGAACCTGCATTATAAGAGAAACAACCTCGGCTCTCTGAGACGAGAGAGGGCTGAAGAAACTGGGTTATGAGGACTAAGACCTCGGCTCTCTGAGAGGAGAGAGGGCTGAAGAAACTGCATTATGCGAAGAAAGGATTCTTATCAGATGAAAAGGAGACGTTGGAATGGAGTAAGGTGGACAACAGCTGCGTAGTATGTGGGCAACAGTCCATGCTAGGGGTCCAGTGGATAGGACCTGGCAGCAAGAGGCCAAGAAGGGTCCAACCTCGCCGGTCAGAATACACCAGGATGCTGCACTCACCGGTGAAGGTTTTGGAGGCCTATGTGTGGGGAATATGCAGGGTGGCGGGCCTGGCGAGGTTGCTTATCATAACCCAATGGGATTTGAGGGTCGCTAAGTTTGACCCCCGAGAGTGTATGTGCCAGTGGGACGGCACACAGGTGACCCCTTGTAGGGGATGTCGCCTCCATCTTAACCGTGGGAGCATGTTGGAGGTGGCTACTGCCGATGGATGGCAGGTTCGACGCTTCACTGGCCCCCTGCGACCCTTCGCAGAGCCAAGTGCCGGAGGGAGACCGGAGGGAGACCGGAGGGAGCCGGAAGGAGCGCTGGCCCTCCTGGAAGAAGCCGATGGACCGAGCCCTGAACCGAGCCCTGAACCGCCAATGGGGCCTTCAGCACCACCACTGCACCTGGCAGAGGAGGATGAGGGAGGAGAAGAAGGGGGGTTAGCAGTGGAACCTTCACGACGAACCCTTCTTGAGCTGGCAATTGAAGCCAGTTGGCCCTACCTACCGGCGTATGGGCAGGTGGCATCCCCACCTCTGGCAGCCATACAGGTGCCGGCGGTTTTCAGAGTCTATCGGGACCCGGAAGTCCCTGGGTACAGTCCAGATTGGGGACGCCTCACCAATAGAGAGAGAGAACTAGCGAAGGAGGGTGGCTGGCAGGGACCCTGGGAACTTACCACCTGGGGAAGGTTGATTGCAGAGGTCGCTGACAACCCGGACCTCCCGCTAGAAGAACAGCCAGATCCGCCTAGAGAGGAAGGAATCTGGGGAACGAACCTGCACTATTACCTGACCAGTCTGGATGGATGGGGAAGCCGCAGAGCGAGAGCCAAGGCCAAGTCGGCAACATTCTGAATGACGCCAGAACAATGGTATAGGAAGGGGGTGTTGCAGTTTCCTGGGTCGGTGGCAGCGAGAGTGGCCGCACCCCTAAGTCCGGACCAGACGGTCGGAGTGAGGGTGACAGTGCTGATGGTGATGGTACCTTATAGAGGAGTGTACTCCGTGGGGGCATCCATAGTGGTGGAGGGGCAGCCACAGGATGTTTCAAGACCAGGAGCAGGCAGGGCAAGGCCAGAGGGACCCGTCAGGCGATGGTTCTGGAGAACCTTCCCCAGAAGGAAGAAGAAAAGCTCCGGACCCATCTATTAGAAAGCTGAAGCAAACAGACCGTTGCTCTAGGAGGAAGGAGGAGGGTGACGTACCAGGGCCATATAAATTGGAACACGGTGCTGAGATACGTCATGTGAGGACTTGGTACAAGGGCAAGTCGTGTTGGACTCCGGTCTTACACACTCGTGATGGAGTCGTCGATCTGAGGACACCTCGGCAAGAGTTCAGCATCCAGAGACCGGATTCTGCCGGGTTCTTTTGTACAGGGAAGCAGCGGTTGGGGAGACCTCAACCAGGAGAAGAAGGATCCGAAGGTGAGGATTTGGGGAAATTGCCGAGGGACGAGCCAGTGCGAACTAGCAAGAAACGAAGGGAGTCGACTTATCCCTGCCCAAAGTCGTCACTATGGATATTAAACACTACTTATTTTAGCCTGGAGGGGGAGTTGATTAAACTGAGATGGGGGCCCAACTATGTAAGTTACCTTGAAGGGAATCTATGTTGATATTAGTGTGGGACCCTTTGTGATCTGGACGACTGACCGCCATATGCGCCTGGAGTTGGAACGAAGGGAGAGACAGGCAGAACGGTATGTGATCGAGAACCAACGACTGGAACTAAGGACCATGGCACAGGACAGCCCGCCAGAGGCAGACCAGGTCCCCATCAGGTGGGGGGCGTATGGATTGTTCAAGGTGGGTGGGGCCCTGGGAGCACAGGTGACAAAAGTGGAGCTGCGAGAAAAGCATGGTCATCCGATGTATGCAGCTGTGGCGTTAGCCCAGAATGCTGGTTACACGCCTCTCCATGACCTTAAAAACATGATAATCCTTGCGAGCCAATCGGGACACCCCAGGGGGACGAGAGGATCAGAGAGGCTCACACGTTAACTACTGGGGCTCCCAATGCGAAGCAAGAGATATCAACTCCCTCGGCCACCCTATGGCCGGGTCGGCACTAATCTAGGTACAAACAACGACTCCTCAGAGGAGATGGAGCAACGGTGCTGTAATGGTAAACGACCTCGGAACGGACAACGGATAAAAGTGTATACGTCAAGCGATAGAGGTAGCCGCAGCGTTAGTTGGGGTGGCTGCGGTCCTCGGCATATTATATTATTACGGGGTGGAACCCTGGGCACTGACCCACACAAGGGTGCAGTACCGAACAACCAAGTCTTTCCGGCAGGCCTGCTGGACGGTGAAACGCACAAATGTGATCATCGGGCGTGACGACCTGGGTGACCGATCAAATTTGACCAACTGGCAGCAGGCGGTGGAAAAAGGCAGAAAAGTATGGGAAGTAGCCCTATATGCAATAGATGTGTGGGCACACATAGTTGAGGAGGAGGACCTCCAGGAGGGAAAGTGGATCTTAGAAGACCTGCTGGTGGATGAAAAAGCGGGACTGATACTGAAGGTGTTGAAGTTGGATAAGAGAGAAATGAAGATTGGCCAGTGCAACTGGGTGCGGCCGTTGCAAAAAGACCCTGGATATTATTGTACCTGGGGGTGTAAAGGATTGCCAGGATCAGACCTAGAGGGGTTCTGGGAAAGAGAAGCGGTTTATCCAGCTGAACCACGAAACGACACGTGCCCTGGGATCTTCTCGAAGTGGGAATTTTGGGGAAGTCTTAACCTGACCTGTGGGAACCAAAGGTCCCAAAAGACCAGAAGAGGAGGATCCAGGCTGTACAACTCCACGTCTGTATCAGGCAGAACCACTGGGGGAAGAGCCAGCAGGGGGATGGGGGTAATAGCATCCACAACCACCCCGGCGGCCACCTGGAGGTTGCTGGGCGAGATTGCGCGATACGGAGATAAGGAGAAAGCGGGACAGAGCCCGGAGCTAATAAAGGAGTGTATCCATGACAAGTGGAGGCACCTGGATCCCTGCTATTGGAACCGGTACGATGAATGTGCTACCCAGAACTACATGGTGGCGCTAAGGCATATAGGGATAGCCTCAGCACCCTTGAGCGGTTTCGAAGGTTTGTCCTTAGAGTATCAGATCCTGAGCCCAACGCCCTCTGGGAGAGATGGTTGAACGACACCCTGCCGTGGCTGTGGGCAGTGCCGCTGAAACATTTCATGGGTGCCTTCCAGGATGGGTATGATAAAGCTAGCCAGGGCCTCAAGGGGCCGTATATATCTGTTATGTACGTCCAGAGGTTACCGACCCCAGATGAGCTGATGACGGTTCCAAGAGGGGATTTCCAGCGGATTGATGCCTGTGTAGCGGGGAAGGCTTTTGCCGATTTGAACGGCACGGAGTTCGTGAGTGATGGGACCTCTCCACGCTGTACACTGGTACAGACGAGGCTGACAGCTTGGGGTTCTTGGGTGTACGACTGCACGGGATTAACGGCGAACAGAACCGTTAAAGGCATTCTCCAAGGCTGGAAAGAGGGCCGCGTCAGGGACCATAGCTCAACCTGGTGGGGGCTCCAGGCTCATGAGATACAAGAGTGGGTAGTGCCCTGTTTGGCACAAAGTGACAACTACTGGGTGAAGTACCAGTACCTGGCAACGGTGTATTCAAAGGAGCGGGACATTTGGCCTAGTGCTTGGTACCGACCTGAGTCCTACATAGGCCCAAGACCGTGGAGCATGCACTGCGATAGGGCTGGAACCACATGCAACATCAGCCTTGCCCGGAGAGAGTGTGGACGTGTCCCCGGTTGGGAGGACTACTGTGGAGGATATTATGGCGATGAGTACGAGACCTACTCCCAGACGACGGTGTGGAGGAAGACAACCTGGCGGAAGAAAGCTATCTGGAGAAGAATGGTCCCCGCAGGAGTGGGCTGCACCAAGGCCATCCTGGGGCATGGGTTGTCGCAGAGGAAGAATGTCAATGCGAGGCTCATTCCGTTCGTGGGTGACCCCACGACCATGATAGCTGAGGGACATGCCTTCCGGAAGAGCCTGTGTGAGGGCAAGGAGGTCTCAGGGTTTGAGTGGTTGGGGCCCAATGGGTTGTATAACACAGGGACCTGTCATTCCCCAGAAGAGCGTTGGATGACCTGTGGGGAAGGTTCCAGGAAGCATGTGTGTACTTGGAAGGAGACAACGAGAGCGGTGCTTGCCAATGGGTTGGCAGATGTTAAGGAGGAAGCTATCGGGGCTATCGGGGAAGGCATTTCCATAGTTGGAGGGTGGTTGGGCCGCCTGTTCGCACAGCTGTGGCCCTATTTGTTAGCGGCTTGGGGTTGTTTATCTTGGTGGTGGTGGCTGCAGTGCTGCTGAAGGGAAGTGTCACGGCCGTCACGGGCCCCTGCAGATGGGGGTGTTTCGATGTGAAGGAGGATCGAGAGGCCCTTCTGGAGGGGGGGCGAGCCCGCCCATGAAAGGCTAGAGGCCGGGCCAGTCCGGGCTTCGATTGAGACCAGCCAAGGTCTTGGACGGACCGCCAGCCTGTGGGTAGTGACGACAGAGTCCAGGCTTACTACTCCCGTGGAATGAAGAAAGCCCAGTGAATGGTCTGGCTCGGTCATGGACTGAGGCTCTATAAGAATTTGAGCCAATTTTAATCTGCTTTGCTTGCTTGCTTACCTGATCTACTGAACTCTGTATAGGGAGAATCACTACTGTGCCATCTGCACCTCCCATGCCTGACGGATTTCCCAACTCCTTGATGCGGCCCCTCCTCGGGGGGGACGGGAAAAGGTCAGAGCGGAAGGGGGGTATCCCGACTGGGAAGATGCGAGACAAGAGTGGATTCTGAAATGCAGGGAGATGCAGGAGTTGTGATTGTTATTGTTTTATTTTCCTGTGATTCCTGGTAAATTGAGTGTGTGATGTTTTACCAGTAATCAAATTCTGATCTAAGCTATTCTTCACTAAACTTTTCTTGTGGTTATTATTGATCGATTACCTGTGATTTCTGTAGAATTGAATAGGAGTTTTGTTCATACTCAGACCATTAGACAGTACTCAGACTTTACCCAGTAATTAAATTTCAGTCAGGGACAACACTATGAACGTGATAGGAGGATGGCCCTGTGTGCAACGGGCGTGGCGACCAGACGTGATCCAGCGGAACCCGAAGATGTGCAGGCTGGACGGCCAGCAAGGAGGCTGAAGGTGGAGGAGGCTTTCTCGCCATGTCCGTGCCCACGACAGGGGGGAAATGTGAAAAGCTAGATATTCCAGGAGGGGGTGTCAAGTGACCCGGGAGAAGTTGGAATTATCCCAGCTTTGTTGATGAGATTGTTCTGGTAATGCCAGGGGAGTAACAGAAAGTGGTAATTATGTATTTGTAATCACATTATTCAATGACCAGAACGATGATTGATCAGAAAGATTATTGTAGATGTATTCTGTATGATTTCTTTCTCGTTGGAGTCTGTGCTGTCAGCGGCTGGAGAGGTAAGCTGCCGTGGTCACTGTGTACCCAGTGAGTGGAAACAACGGCTGTTTACAAACAAGGGGGAGAGATCAGGCAGCAGCTGGGTGATGTAAGTAAACAGAAGGAAGGAAGAGGTGATTTACTTGATTTGTAATCAATTCCTAATCAATGAAATGTATGAAATGTGGGTTGTGATTAGTCAATGATCAGAAACAAATGTATTAGTAATTTGGGTAATAGATCTGTGTTAGTTATGTATGTTAAAAGAAACGACGGATAGAGACAGAGCGGAGCGCATGTTCCTCTTGGAATTCAACAAAGCAGTTTAAACCAATTTGAGGGCCACCAAACACCAAGGCAGTAAAACGTCCAGCGGGGGCCCGCTGACCTCAGCATTGGCCTTGGCGAAGTGGCAGACTGGAGGGAAAAAATGAATGACTGAATTCTGTATTAAACAGTTAACCAATGGCTCATTAAGGACTTGAAGACAGATTGAGGTATAAAATCATTGAAAAGGTTAGCGTTAGCTGATAAGCTTTAGCTTAACGGCTGTAAGCCAAGTAACAAAGTGGCCTTGGACTGGTGTAGCCATGATGTCATGATGATTAATGTGAACGCCCCTGCCAAATCTGTAAACATGGAAGTCATTGTGGGATGTGTGTTATGCATGATTATGTAAAATTATGCACGCCTCTGTATATGTGAATAACCAATCAAAGTGTATTGAGTTTGAGGGAAATTATGTATGCATATGAAAGGTGAGAGAACCAATCAGATGAAGGCTGGTGCAGGGCGAGCAAGAGAGAGAGGAGCGCATAAAAAGAGAAGGCAGAGGACTCTGGTGAATTCCTGGAGCGATTTCATACGAAGAAGGACTAGCTGGGACCTGGACGAGCACCCCATCTGAGGATTAACTGGAAGGAATTACTTCAAGAAAAGAAACAGAAAGACCTTGGAAACAGGATCTACGAATTTTTCCAATTCTTGAAGGAATATTGGAGCCTTTTTGGTTAGCCTAGCTCACCGCTAGCAAGGAGGAGGGGCCGGATCAGCATACCTGCAGGCCTGATCGTTTGAGCTCTCTTCCCTCCCTGCAGCGGCCTTGAACCCGCATAGTGGCCAATGCGTCTCTCAGCCTGTCCTTGACCAACCAGATGAACTGATCAGTAAGCCACAGCTTTAATTTGCCTTTTTAGAATTATAAATTGTATAACCAATCAATGCTGTTGCTTAACCTTGCTAATCTGCTTTAATAAATATAAAAACTATCAAAGACTCGTGTGGACATTACATCTGTATCCAGAAGTTTGAAGACTTGTTTATTGCCTCTGCACTAACACACAGGTTCTTATGGGTTATTTTAGCCACATTTTTGTCAAATTGTCCCGAGGCTCGCTGTCCGCCCGCTAAAGTTTCCTAGCCTGTAACAAGAGCCCAGATCGTGAGAAGAGAGCTGCCGTTAACAGACGTGACCGATAGCTGGATTCGAGCCACCCGGCTATTCCTCTGAAGGACAGTTATTGGCGTGAGCGGGGCATACGTTTGGAAGTAGCAGTGAGAGCTAGGCGTATCTTCTCGACACCCAGCTAAATAAGTTGAGGAATCTAGTGAGGAACCTCTCCTAGACCGCAATTCTTACCCGTAGGATGGAGCTGGTCCGGTGAAGACTCTGCTATCAGAGACTGACTGAACCAAAACTGGGG
>JAGFBZ010000513.1:0-97500 GCA_018398805.1 Hirundichthys speculiger
TCAGGCCTGGTTCTGTTTGTGGTTCTGGGTCTCCTGGCTGTGATGACTCTGCTGGTCTCACATCACTCCTGGTGGTTCTGGCTTCTCCACCTCTACTCTGAGGGGAAATGGAGGCTGGCAGTGATTAATGGCCCCAAATTAAACTTAACTTCAGTCACAGGCAGGTGCAAGGCTTCATGGGAGTCCCGTGGGGAACTGCAGAAAGACCACGACCTGAACATCTGTCTCCATCGTGAACGTGCATGCGTGCAGTTGCTTGGCAAGGTGGCAGTGACGACACATGTATTTGGCAGCATTACTGGGCAACAATCAGGTAAAATATCCCATTAGGAGCATTCCTCAGCTCTGACGTCGTTCTGGTGTTTAACAGTGACAGACGTTACAGCACTGCATTGTGGGAAAGTCTGATACCTCCAGAAGAAACTCTGTTTCCTTTCTGGGATGAACTTCTGCAGATCAACTGCTGCTCCACAAGATCAAGAAGAGACATGTTTGAGGCAGCTGTTAAAGAAGAAAGACGGCTCACTGAGTTAAATTACACCAATTTATTATAAAATACATTTATTTATTTATTTATTTATTATTATTTATTTTTTTATTCATCCTCTCTCTGTCCTTCACCCTCCTCTCTGTCCTACTTCCTCTCTCTAACCTTAATCTCCTCTCTCTGTCCTCCATCCTCTCTCTGTCCTCCATCCTCCTCTCTGTCCTCCATCCTCTCTGTCCTCCTTCCTCCTCCTCTCTCTCCTCTGTCCTCCATCCTCTCTCTGTCCTCCATCCTCTCTCTGTCCTACATCCTCTCTCTGTCCTAAATCCTCTTTGTCCTCCATCCTCCTCTCTCCTCCATCCTCCATCCTCCTCTCAGTCCTCCCATCCTCTCTCTGTCCTCCTCTCATCCTCTCTCTGTCCCTCCATCCCCTCTCTCTGTCCTCCATCCTCCTCTCTGTCCTCCATCCTCTCTCTGTCCTCCTCCATCCTCTCTCTGTCCTCGTCCTCTCTCTCATCCTCATCCTCCTCTCTCGTCCAATCCTCCTCCATCCTCCAGTCCTCCATCCTCCTCTCCTCCTCCATCCTCCTCTCTGTCCTCCATCCTCTCTCTGTCCTCCACCTTCCTCTCCTCTCTGTCCTCCATCCTCTCTCAGTCCCCATCCTCTTTGTCCTCCATCCTCTCTCTCCCTTAATCCTCTTCTGTCCTCCATCCTCCTCTCTTCCTCCCAATCTCCCCTCTCTCCTCCCTCCCCTCTGTTGTCCTCCCTCCCCTCTCTCTGTCCTCCATCCTCTCTCTGTCCTCCATCCTCTCTCTTGGCCTCATCCTTTCTCTGTCCTTCGTGCTCTCTCAGTCCTCCATCCTCTCTCTGTCCTCCATCCTCCTCTCTGGCCTCCATCCTCTCTCTGTCCTCCATCCTCCCCTCTGTCCTCCATCCTCTCTCTGTCCTCCATCCCCTCTCAGTCCTCCATCCTCCTCTCTGTCCTCCATCCTCTCTCTGTCCTCCATCCTCCTCTCTGTCCTCCATCCTTTCTCTATCCTTAGTCCTCTCTCTGTCCTCCATCCTCTCTGTCCTCCATCCTCTCTCTGTCCTCCATTCCCTCTCTCTGTCCTCCATCCTCTCTCTGTCCTCCTCTCTCCATCCTCTCTGGTCCTCCTCCTCCTCTCTGTCCTCCATCCTCCTCCTCCATCCTCCTCTGTCCTCCCTCCTCCTCTCCTCCCTATCTCCCTCTATCGTCCTCCATCCTCCTCTTCCCTCCATCCTCTCTTCCTTCCATCCTCTCTCTGTCTCTCCTCCTCTGGCCTCTATCCTCTCTGTGTTCCTCCATCCTCTCTGTCTTTCATCCTCTCTCTGGTCCTCGTCCCTCTCTCTGTCTCTCCTCCTCTCTCTTTCCATCCTCTCTCTGTCCTTCGTCCTTCTCCCTCCTGTCCCATCCATCTCTCCTCCTTCCCCCTCTCATGCTCCTCTCTCGTCTCTGTCCTACATCCTCTTTCTGTCCTCCCTCCTCTCTTTTTCTGTCTTTATCCAGCTTGTCTTCATCAGGAAGGTCCCCCCATATGATCCAGGTCCTTGTCCAGGTTTCTTCCTCTCAAAGTGGAGTTTATTTCTTGCCACTGTTTTGCTTTGTTTGCCAGAATGATCCCAGGAGCTTTGTTGTCGGGGGCATTTTCCCCTGGTAGGGTCACGCAAGGCAAACTGGTCCTGGGGGACGGGCCAGAATAAGCGCGATTCAGTCACGATTCAGTCGACTCTTCAGTCGATTTTTATCGACCCTAACCCTCTTACTTCCTGCTCTCGGCGGAGGCGGACGCTTTTCTGTGAACTCCTTTCTATCTGTCCCTGCTGCCAGGCTGTGAGCGCCCAGACTGCTACTCTTGGTGAGCTGAATCGGAAACTGGATGCGATTCAGAGCATGAATCACAGACAAGTGATGATTTTTGAACTCATTGGAAAATTGATTCCAACTTGGGGAAACTACATGCGCTGCTCAGGGAGAACTGACCTGGAATTCGGCTATTTGGATTTATTCCCACTGAGATGAAAACCAGCGAGAACTGAGGGCTGATGGAATCACATGTCAGCCTGACCCAAACAATCTACTGTTTATCTGAATCTGGCTCCCCTAAAGTAAAGCTGGCCTTGGAAGGCTGCTGTTATCTAAACTCTCCTGGATGTTATGCTGGTCCGTGACCCCCCCCCCCCCCCCCCCCCATCCCTTCCAAACAACACCTGTGGCTCCAGACTGAACTGGGACAGGAGGCACTGGCTAATGGACACACATACACATGCACACATACATACCCCCCACCCCCCCACTTCGCCCCCCTCCTCCTCCGCTGGCTCCAACCTGGTTTCCACTCCCCCCACCCCGCTGATGGCGGACTGATGCACTGCATGCTGGGATCTGGCAGCGCGCATGCGGACTGTTTGTCCGTCCACATGTCCACATGTGATTCTGGAGGTTCTTTGGTCCTGGAAGGAGCTGGTTCTGTTCTTCAGGTGGACCAGTAAAAAAGTCTCTCCTCCAGGACCTTCATGGTGTGGGACCACAGCAGAAGAACAGGAGCTGCCATACAGCAGGCGTTCTTGGTTTTTTCCTCTTTGGTTTCTTCTGGGTTTAGTTGGTGGTCTCGTCTATCCTGTCTCTAGTCTTTTACTTTGAAGGTCTGTCTTGTCTTCATAGTGTTCAGCTTTTCTTCCTCCCCTTGCATCATCCTGATTGTTTGCACCTGTCTCTTGTTTGTCCCTGAAGTCCTGTCCTTCCCTTTCTGTTGCTGGTTCATCTGTTCTTCTGCCCAGATGTCTCTGTCTTTCTCCCTTCCATGTTCCTGTCTCGCTGTCTCGCTGTCTCGTCACCATGTTTTTCGAAACTCAAGTCAAGGTTGGATTTTGGGCGTTTTTTTGTAAATGAATCACGTTGGTTCTCCATACAACTCATCCCTTGACAGGAGCATCAACAGGAACATCAACTCCATGGTTGGACCTGCAGAAGGAGAAGATAGACAGTGTTGATGAACCAGGAGCATCTGAACCTGAGATCAGAGAGACAGAGGAAGATGTTCAGAGCTTCATGGGGTCCCCCCAGCAGTCTGGACCCCAGCAGTCTGGATCAGCAGTCTGGACCCCCAGCAGTCTGGACCCCCAACAGTCTGGACCTCCAGCATCTCCTCCAGCAGTCTGGACCCAGCATCTGGACCCTCTAGCAGTCTGGACCTCTAGCAGTCTGGACCTCCACTGGACAGTCTGGACCCCCAGCAGTCTGGACCCCCAACAGTCTGGACCCCCAGCAGTCTGGATCTCCAGCAGTCTGGACCTCCAGCAGTCTGGACCTCCAGCAGTCTGGACCCCCAGCAGTCTGGACCTCCAGCAGCAGAACTCAGAGATGACTGCAGAGGTAGAAGCCTCAGTAAAGTCTTAGATGTAGAGGGAGTCTGTCTGCTGGACCGAGAAGTTGGTTCATCATAGAGGAACCTGATAGCTGAAGGCTCTGAACCCTCTCTAGACCTCCAGACTCTAGACCAGCAGGTAGACCTGCATTTAGGGACCAGAGTGTCCTACTAAGACAGGATGGTAGCGGTTTGTTTAGACGTTGCCATGGGCCATTAACCAGAGGAAAAGTCAGAGCAGTAGCATAGCAACATTCAAAAACATCCGGACATCATCAGGACAGGAGCTCAGAGTCATGAAGACCTGTGACCGACGCCCCCCCCCCAGCAGCGCCTAGAGGAACACCACTGTTTTAACCACCTCTGTTTGTCTTTAAACCTGCTGCGCTGCTAGCTCGTTAGCTGCTTGTAAAAGCGTGGACGCCCTACGTGCATTAATGGTGCCTCGTGGGTAAAGATAATGGCTGTTAGTTAGCCTAAAAGCAGCGTGCAGTTTTCCGGAGAAAAGTAGCGTGGCGTCTTAATCTGACAACGGAGTAATATTCAGGGGAAAAAAAAGGGAAATGGACGTGTCCTGGACAAAGCGAGCTTTGTTGGGAACACGTGGAACAACTTGAGGAAAATAATATCTGTGAATATCAGAAATCCAGTTTACAGAAGCGCTGAGTGGGAGCAGGTGCAGCGCCGCGTTCACCGAGTGCCTCGACATGTTGGAGGTCTGCGCTCAACAATACGACATTATGCTGCAGCAGCGGGGGTCCGGGGGGGGGAATAAAGTGCTCTTTGTTGGGGTAAAACGCAGCACAGCAGCCAAGGTTCAGATCAGCTGATAAAAAACACTCTGCTTGCACTTCTGCGGTAACCCCCCCCCCCCCATGTGTGGGCCTTCAGCTTCACAGCCACTCAACCTCAGCGTGGCGGGGGTTGGGGGTTGGGGGGAGCATTCATAGGTCAGGGTTCATCACAGAGAGGAAAAAACAGCTGGTGACCCAGGAAGCAAGGCCAAGGAGTTTGCTAATATAGCATGGCTTAGCTCATGATGCTAACTGACGCTCCTGGATGTTCATGACCATGTAGTCCACTGCAGGTGGCGCCCAAGCTCCTCCCCCTTTGACCATTGAGCAGCGGTTTGATTTTATAATTTAAGTTGTGGTTTTTACAACCGAAACAAAATTCTACAAAAGTTGATATCTTACAACACAGGGAGCCGAACCACTTCAGACCTGATGAAGACCATGGAGAGGATCATTCTTAACCTTCTCCAGTTTTCCAAAAGTCAATGTTTGCTGCAGAAAGTTTCAGTTTTAAGGTTCAAAGAACGCAGAGATCAAACGTTAAAAAGTGGTTTCTCAGTTTTTAACCCTGATCCTGTTTTCAGCAAGAAAAAAGTCACAATTTTTCAGAAAAATCTCCCGAATGTCTACGATTGTAGAGATGTGACGATAATTAACCCAATAAGCACCAAATGGATGAGTGGATGAATGAATGATTGAATGAATGATTGAACGGATAAATTAATAAATGGATGAATGAATGAATGAATGAATAAATGAATGAGTGGATGAGGAAGTATTTTTGAAACTGAACTGAACTGAAATGAATTCCACAATATCTCAACATTTTGATGCAAAACTTTACCAAATCCCAACTTTTTCACAAAAAAAAATGTCATGAAATTATGGCTTTAGCAGAACTGCATGAATGAACTGAACTGAATGGATGAATGGAGAATGAATGAATTAATGGATGAATGAACAGATAAATGGATGAATGAATGGATGGATGAATGAATGGATAAATGGATAGATGGATGAATGAGTGGATGAATAAATGGATGAATGAATGAATGAATGAACGGATAAATGAATGAATGGATGAATAGATGAATAAATGAATTAATGGATGGATGAATGAACAGATAAATGGATGGATGGATGGATGAATGATGGATGAATGAATGGATGAATGAATGAATGAATGAATTAGTGGATGAATGAATGAATGGGTGATGGATGGCTGATGAATGAATGAATGAATGAATGTGAATGGATGAATGGATGAATGAAATGACGGCTGCATGGAGAAAATGGATGAATGGATGAAGGAATTGAATGAATGACTGATTGGATGGATGGATTAATGGATAAATGAATGGATGGATGAATGAATGGCTGAATGGATGAATGTGGATGAATGGATGGATGGATGAATGGATGCTGGGATGGATGGCTGAATGATGGATGCCTGGATGGAATGGAATGCCTGAAATGGCTGATGAATGAATGGATGGACGGATGGATGAGTGGATGATGAATGCAATGAGTGGATGAGGAAGTATTTTTGAAACTGAACTGAACTAAATGAATTCCACAATATCTCAACATTTTGATGCAAAAAAAAATCCCAACTTTTTCACAAAAAAAAAATGTCATGAAATTATGGCTTTAGCAGAACTGCACATTTTGGTTGCTTAAATAACAATTTATTTTATTCTTCTGGAAATCGTAACTTTTTGGCATCCGACAGTGAAACAGCTGCTCAGCTGTCGTTCTGCTAGACAGAGCTTAAGCACCACCTGGAGCTTACCTGTGCAGGTGCCTGCTAATGGGTGCACAGTCTTGTTAGTCAGCATTGTGTGTTAGCATGAGCTAGCTAAGTTAGCTGGTTCTGATCCAACCGTTTCCAGGTCCAGTTGTTCTGCTTCTTTATCCATTTTTGGACCAGGGTGAGCAGGAATCCTGAACCAGGTGTCTTTGGTTCGTCTGAGGACTCGTAACCACCAGGAAACATTTCTGCAACTGTTTCTGCGTTTAAACGTGAGCTTCTGTTTGCCGGCGTGAACCTCCGCCTGCTGAACTCCTCACCCTTCAGCTCCTTCAGGACCTCCTACCACTGCTACCTGGGCACGGGGTACATTTTATGCGGGAAGTGACATCACCATCTACATACATGGGCTCGGGGCCGTCATTCAGCCGGTAACGGCTCTTGGCTTCCCCGCCGGGATCAGGTTTCACTCCATAAAACCCAGCAGAACATGCCCGTATTCTCCTGTGGTCCCAGTACGAGGTAATTCACCAGCCGATACCGCTGACGCTCCCAGTGGAAGCAGTTTTATCTCCGTCCTGTTGCTCTCAGGTGTCAGGTCTGGCGCTGACGACGGTCCCTGATGACACATTAGAGGTGGAGGAATGTTAGGAGGCGTTTAAATGAGCTGAATGATTTACCGGTGAGCAGTCGTTGAATTATAAACGAACCCAAAATGATCTTAAAGACTGACTCACAAGTTACCATGTTAAGAACACGTTAAAGGAAAACTACCAAGAAAATTAAAAAACCAAAAACTTTAAAATTAAAATTATTTTTTTTTTCCTTTTTATCTTAAAAATGTAAAGTTTTTTTTAAACATATATTTAATGTTAAAGCAGATGGAAGTCTTAACACTCTCTTTCACTATTTTTCTGCTGCTGCTTGATGTGAAATGCATTCTGGGACTTGGAGCTTTCTGGTCTGGATGTGGACTTCTGGATCAGATGACTGAAGTTAGGAGCAGAAACGTACGTGAGAAATAATGATGATGATGATGATGATGATGATGATGATGGTGATGTGATGATCTGTGATGCTGGTGAATGATGATGATGATGATGCTGATGATGATGATGATGATGCTGAATGCTGGTGCGTTTGGGGCTGCTGTCTGCTGCTGATGATGCTGGAGCTGCTGACTGTGTCTGTGCTGCTGGTTAGCTGGTGCTGCTGGTGCTGCTGGGCTGCTGCTGTCTGCTGCTGATGGCTCCTGGTGCTGCTGCTGGTCTGCTGCTGCTGTGCTGCTGGCTGCTGGTGCTGGTGGTGCTGCTGCTGCTGCTGTGCTGGGGCTGCTGCTGGTGCTGGCTGGTGCTGCTGGTGCTGATGCTGCTGCTGCTGCCTGCTGCTGTGCTGCTGTTCTGCTGCGATGATGGTGCTGGCTGCTCTGCTGAGGGGTGGCTGCTGCTGATGGTATGATGATGATGATGAGATGATGATGAGGTGGTGTTGAATGATGATGATGAGATGATGATGTGGTGATGTAGATGATATGATGGGTATTTGATGATGTGAATGATTGATGATTGTTGATGATGATGATGCTGATGATGTGATGTTTTTTTTTTTTGATGGTAGGTGGTGGTGATGATGATGATGGATGTGTGATGGTGATTGTGATAATGATGATGGGTGTGAGGATGGTGATGATTGATGGTGATGATGATGATGTGATGTGGTTGATGATGATGTTACTGATGATTGATGGTGATGATGGTGATGATGGTGATGGTGTGATGAGGTGTGATGATGGGGAGTGGTGATGATGATGATGAATATTTGGTGATGAGGTTTGCTGATGATGATGATGCTGGTCTGTGATGATGATGATGATAATG
This sequence comes from Hirundichthys speculiger, assembly GCA_018398805.1. Taxonomy (NCBI): domain Eukaryota; kingdom Metazoa; phylum Chordata; class Actinopteri; order Beloniformes; family Exocoetidae; genus Hirundichthys; species Hirundichthys speculiger. The sequence continues at coordinate 8,296 of JAGFBZ010000513.1, forward strand.
GGATGATGATGATATGATGATGGGAGGGATGATGATGATGATGATGATATGGTTCTCTGTGCTTATGATGATGATGATGTGGTGTGATTGGATTGATGATGATGATGATGATAATGGTGATGTGTGATGATGTGTGATGATGATGATGCATGGATGATGATGACAATGGTGATTGAGATTAATTTGATGTGATGATGATGGTTGAGGGATTGGTGAGAGATGGTGAATATGGTGATGATGGTGTGGGAGATGCTGTGATGATGGTGATTATGATGCTTATGATGATGATGGTGATGGTGATGATGGTGGTGATGATGATGATGGTTAATATGATGATGGTGATGGTTTGATGATGGTGATGTGGTGGATGATGGGATGAGGTGATGATGATGTGATGAGCTAATGATGATGGTTGATTATCTTGATGATGATTGGTGATATGTGATGATGGTGGTGATGATGATGGGTGATGGAATGATGATGATGATGATGGTGGGTACTGATGATGATGTTTTGATGATGATGATATGTTGATGATGATGATGGTTGGTGATGATGATGGTTGATAATGATTATGATGTTGCTGATGATGATGGTGATGATGATGATGATGATGATTAATGTGGGTTCTCTGGGGGGCGGAGCCTGGCTGTGGGGCGGAGCCTGACAGCAGTCTAAGTTCATTATTTCGTCTCAGTTCAGTGAAATAGGGTTAGGGTTGATCATAAATGTCATCTGCGTCCATCTTTATAGGAGAACATAGGACTGAGACATGGAAGGTTCTGGGTTGGTCTGGAAGGTTCTGGGTTGGTCTGGAAGGTTGAAGGCTGCTAGCCATGGCTAACCAAAAGAACCAGCTGGACTGTCTCCAGCTCATCATCTTCTACCTCTGGCAGCAGCTGGATCCACTGGTCCAGAGACCTCCACCTCAGATCATTTCAGGACCCTTCCAGGTTGACTAACTGGACCACTAACCAACAACATCTGGAACGATATCAGAACTAAAAAGAGGACTAACAGAGATCTACTAAGACCTGCAGTCATTCAGCTTGGTGTCTACGCCAATATGTTTGCCCGACCTCCTGATGACTACAACTGGCAGAGCACCACTAGCTCGACTGGTCCGTTTCAGAGATTGTTGGTCCTACATGTTTCAGCTTGTGGTCTGTTTCAGGTCAGCTGGTCAGGGTTTCAGTTCGTGGTCCTGTTTCAGTGTGGCTGGTCCTGTTTTAGTTCTGCTGGTCCTGGTTTCAGCTCTACTGAACCTGGTTTCAGCTCTTCTGGTCCTGGTTTCAGCTCCGCTAGTCCTGATTCAACTCCGTTAGTCCTGGTTTAAGTTCTGCTGGTCCTGTTTCAGGTCAGCTGGTCCTGGTTTTCAGTTCTGCTGGTCCTGTTTGAGTTCTGCTGGTCCTGTTTTAGTTCTGCTGGTCCTGATTTCAGCTCCGCTGGTCCTCTATTCAGCTTCACTGGTCCAAGGTTCAGCTCTGCTGGTTCTGATTCAGCTCTGATGGTCCTAAAAGTAACTGTACAGCAGTAACTGTACAGCAGTAACTTTACAACAGTAACTTTACAGCAGTAACTATACAGCAGTAACTTTACAACAGTAACTTTACAGCAGTAACTGTACAGCAGTAACTTTACAGCAGTAACGGTACAGCATTAACTGTACAGCTGTAACTTTACAGCAGTAACTGTACAGCAGTAACTGTACAGCAGTAACTTTACAGCAGTAACTGTGCAGCAGTAACTTTACAGCAGTAACTTTACAGCAGTATCTTTACAACAGTAACTTTACAGCAGTAACTATACAGCAGTAACTGCACAGCAGTAACTTTACAGCAGTAACTGTACAGCAGTAACTTTACAGCAGTAACTTTAGAGCAGTAACTGTACAGCAATAACTTTACAGCAGTAACTTTAGAGCAGTAACTTTACAACAGTAACTTTACAACAGTAACTTTACAGCAGTAACTGTACAGCAGTAGCTTTACAGCAATAACTGTACAGCAGTAACTTTACAACAGTAACTTCACAGCAGTAACTGTACAGCAGTAACTTTACAGCAGTAACTGTACAGCAATAACTGTACAGCAGCAACTTTACAGCAGTAACTGTACAGCAGTAACTTTACAGCAGTAACTTTACAACAGTAACTTTACAGCAGTAATTGTACAGCAGTAACTTTACAGCAGTAACTTTACAGCAGTAACTTTACAACAGTAACTTTACAACAGTAACTTTACAGCAGTAACTGTACAGCAGTAACTTTACAGTAGTAACGTACAGCAGTAACTTTACAGCAGTAACTGTACAACAGTAACTGTACAGCAGTAACTTTACAGCAGTAACTGTACAGCAGTAACTTTACAGCAGTAACTTTACAACAGTAACTTTACAGCAGTAACTGTACAGCAGTAACTTTAGAGCAGTAACTTTATAACAGTAACTTTACAACAGTAACTTTACAACAGTAACTTTACAGTAGTAACTGTACAGCAGTAACTTTACAGCTTTACAGCAGCAGTAACGTTACAGCAGTAACTGTTGAGCAGTAACTTTACAGCAGTAACTTTACAGCAGTAACTTTACACAGTAACTTTACAGCAGTACTTAACAGCAGTAACTTTACAGCAGTAACTTACAGCAGTAACAGTAACTGTACAGCAGTAACTTTACAAGCAGTAACTTTACAAACAGTAACTTTACAGCAGTAACTTTACAACAGTAACTTACAGCAGTAAGCTTTACAGCAGTAACTTTACAGCAGTAACTAACAGCAGTAACTTTACAGCAGTACTTTACAGCAGTAACTGTAGAGCAGTAACTTTACAGCAGTAACTGTACAGCAGTAACTGTACAGCAGTAACTTTACAACAGTAACTTTACAGCAGTAACTGTACAGCAGTAACTTTACAACAGTAACTGTACAGAAACTGTAACTGTACAGCAGTAACTTTACAGCAGTAACTGTACAGCAGTAACTTTACAACAGTAACTTTACAGCAGTAACTGTACAGCAGTAACTTTACAACAGTAACTGTACAGCAGTAACTTTACAGCAGTAACTGTACAGCAGTAACTTTACAACAGTAACTTTACAGTACAGCAGTAACTTTACAACAGTAACTTTACAGCAGTAACTGTACAGCAGTAACTTTACAACAGTAACTGTACAGCAGTAACTTTACAGCAGTAACTTTACAGCAGTAACTGTACAGCAGTAACTTTACAACAGTAACTTTACAGCAGTAACTGTACAGCAGTAACTTTACAGCAGTAACTTTACAGCAGTAACTTTACAACAGTAACTGTACAGCAGTAACTTTACAGCAGTAACTTTACAACAGTAACTGTACAGCAGTAACTTTAACAGTAACAGTAACTTACAGCAGTAACTGTACAGCAGTAGTAACTTTACACAGCAGTAACTGTACAGCAGTAACTTTACAGCAGTAACTTTACAGCACAGTAACTTTACAGCAGTAACTTACAGCAGTAACTGTAACAACAGTAACTGTACAGCAGTAACTGTACAGCAGTAACTTTACAGCAGTAACTTTACAGCAGTAACTTTACAACAGTAACTTTACAGCAGTAACTGTACAGCAGTAACTTTACAACAGTAACTTACAGCAGTAACTTTACAGTAGCAGTAACTGTACAGCAGTAACTTTACAAACAGTAACTTTACAGCAGTAACTTTACAACAGTAACTTTACACAGTAACAGTAACTGTACAGCAGTAAACTTTACAACAGTAACTGTAACAGCAGTAACTTTACAGTAACTGTTACAGCAGTAACTGTACAGCAGTAACTGTACAGCAGTAACTTTACAGCAGTAACTTACAGCAGTAACTTTAGTAACTTTACAACAGTAAACTTTTACAGCAGTAACTTTACAGCAGTAACTGTACAGCAGTAACAGTACAGCAGTAACTTTACAACAGTAACTTTACAACAGTAACTTTACAGCAGTAACTGTACAGCAGTAACTTTACAACAGTAACTTTACAGCAGTAACAGTTTACAACTACAGTAACTGTACAGCAGTAACTTTACAGCAGTAACTTTACAGCAGTAACACAGCAGTAACTTTACAGCAGTAACTGTACAGCAGTAACTGCAGCAGTAACTTTACAACAGTAACTAACTTTACAGCAGTAACTTTACAGTACTTAGCAGTAACTTTACAGCAGTAACTTACACAGTACAACAGTAACTTACAACAGTAACTTTACAACAGTACTTACAACAGTAACTTTACAGGAGTAACTTTACAGCAGTAACTGTACAGCAGTAACTTTATAGCCGTTCCTCTGCTGATTTTGCTGAAATGTCTACCGCTGCATTAATGTGATGCTGGAACAAAGCAGCTCTTCTTCTCAGAGCTGTTGATTGAAGGTGACTTTGATGCTGTCCAATCTTCTGTTCGTTGATTTTGTGGAGCTTCAGGGTTGTAACAAAAAGAAAGCAATCATGAATGAAAAAGCTGGAAAACATTACTATTAAATTACAGGATCAGGAGGAGGTGGTCACATTTCAACCAGAGGAGACAAAAGAGCTGTGGAGCAGCTACACAGAGCAGAGATGGAATCCCTTAATGAGGTTGGAGGTCAGCTAACAGAGGGCCCATATGGGAGCAACCAGAACCAGAAAACACTGGGTTTCATTTTATTCAGCGCTTGGTTACACAACCAGCATGGGAAAGGAAATAAAGACTGGTATCTGACAGTCTTCTCTGGGTCTCCCCACAAACAGCAGGGGGAGCACGTGTTGATTTAAAGCAGGTGTTCAGTTTTAAAATAAGTACACTCTCAAATATAGAGCAATGTCCCGACACTGACCTGGTTTGATTCCTGTGATTGGCAAAAAACTGGCAGCCATGCAGCACCTGAAGGGGCAAATATCCAGGGAAACCCTATCCCCTAGCCCTAACCCCTGACCCCTAACCCCCTAACTTCTAACCTTAACCCCCTAATCCCTAACCCTAACCCCCAATCCTTAATCCCTAACCCCTAACCCTAACCCCTTAATCCCTAATACCTAACCCCTAACCCTAACCCCTAATCCCTAACCCCTAACTTCTAACCTTAACCCCCTAATCCCCAACCCTCACCCCTAATCCTTAATCCCTAACCCTAACCCTAACCCTAACCCTAACCCTAACCCCTTAATCCCTAATCCCTAGCCCCTAACCCCTGACCCCTAACCCCCTACTTCTAACCTTAACCCCCTAATCCTAACCCCTAACTTCTAACCTTAACCCCCTAATCCCCAACCCTAACCCCCAACCCTAACCCCTAACCCCTAACCCTAACCCCTAACCCCTAACCCCTAACCCTAACCCCTAACCCTAATCCCTAACCCCTAAACCTTCCTAACCTTAACCCCCTAATCCCCAACCAACCTCACCCCCTAATCCTTAATCCCTAACCCTAACCATAACCCTAACCCCTAATCCCTAATCCCTAACCCCATATTTTAAAACCTAATTTAACCCCCTAATCCCTAACCCCCTAATCCTTAATTCCTAACCCCTAACACTAACCCCTTAATCCCTAACCCCTAACCCTGACCCTCAACTTCTAACCTTAACTCCCTAACCCCTAACTCCTAACCCCCAAATCCTAACCTTAACCCCCTAAACCATAACCCCCTAACCCCTAACCCCCTAAACCCTAATCCCCTAACTCCAAATCCAAACCCCCTAACCCCTAACCTTGTTCTGATTGGATAGCACCTGAAGTGAAAGATGTGGGAACTGTCCATTGATTTTATTGGCTGTGAGGCTTCTGTAGACGTGTCAATCATCAAAATCCATCCCTAGTTCCTGAGCTACGTCCTCGTAGAAGCACCCTCAGGTCAGCAGTTGTTCCTTAGACTGAAGATTCGAGCAACACTCACTGTGACACGACATTCACAAGGTGGCACGGAAAGAGTTTTATTTCTAAAAGCTGCAGTTTTGTGAAAGTCAATATCAGAGTTGTGATATTCACGTTGTGAAGAAGTTGTGATGTTTGTGAAATTCTTGTTTTTACAATGAAATGTGGTGATTAAGGAACATAAAGTTGCAGTTTTCACCAAAATTGTAACTTAGTCACATAAAGTCCTAATTTTACCAAATGTAACCTTTTGGGACAAAAATCAGATTTTCATTCAAATGTTTCTGTTTTTCAGAAGTCAGAACTTCGCTACACAAAACTGATCAGTTGATGAACTGATGATCAGCTGATCACCAGTTCCTGATCAGTCTGGACGGATCTACTTGTATTTGGTGTTTCTGGCTTCATTGAGCTGAATAAATGATTTTACAGTGAAGAAAGAGCAGTTGTTGAGAAGATTCCTGATGATTATTACGTTTGAACAGAAAAGATGAAACTAATAACAGAATAAAAGCAGGTCGTCTGCAGGGCAGTGGTCTGGATGCTGGACACGGCCTTTTGATCCGTCTGCACAGCTCAGCGCTGCGCTCACAAACAAAGAAAAAGAAAGAAATAAAGAAATAAACGCAGGACTGCACAAGAGCCTGAATATAGAGGAGAAAATTACAGATGAGACTCCACGGATCTAAATAAAAGCTTTCAGCGGAGTCTCCAGTGACTCAGCAGGTTACGGTCCGTGTCACAGACGTCAGTCGTCTGAGCTTCTTCTGTCTCTTTAAAGGAACTTTCTGGAAGTTTTTAACCATGAACTGGATCAGAAAAGTTTAATTAAGTGATAAAGGCAGATGAATCTCTAGTGGTCGGCTGAGGAACTGCAGACTAGAAGAGCAGATGCTCCATTAAAACGACTCCAGGACGGACGTGTTCAGTCTCTTCCTGTCAAAGATGTGGACATCTTCACCGCCGGACCTCCTCACCAAAATAGATCAGCCGGATTTAGACTCCACACACCCACTCGGCGTTGGTTCTGGAGCGACCCGGAGGCCTCTTAGCCTCTTCATAAACACCAGCTCAGACGTTAAACCACCTGCTGCCACACTCATACGTGAACAGTACGACCACAAAACACATAAATACCTCCACAGAGGTGGACATTAGAGGACTGGTTTCCAGAGACACCAGGACTGGGAGGGTGTGTCTGCTGGTCCACCTTTAAATCTGGAATCAGAAGAATAACGCTGTAATTTCATGACAATAAACAAGTTATTTTAAACCAAAGTGGTCCGTCCATCTGACGTGGATCAGGAAGTTAATTTAGCTGCGGTTCCTCTACCGACCACTAGAGGCTGCAGTTCCTCTACTGACCACTAGAGGCTGCGGTTCCTCTACCGACCACTAGAGGCTGCGGTTCCTCTACTGACCACTAGAGGCTGCAGTTCCTCTACCAACCACTAGAGGCTGCAGTTCCTCTACCGACCACTAGAGGCTGCGGTTCCTCTACAGACCACTAGAGGCTGCGGCTCCTCTACCGACCACTAGAGGCTGCAGTTCCTCTACCGACCACCAGAGGCTGCAGTTCCTCTACCGACCACTAGCGGGTGCAGTTCCTCTACCGACCACCAGAGGCTGCAGTTCCTCTACTACGACCACTAGAGGCTGCGGTTCCTCTACCGACCACTAGAGGCTGCAGTTTCCTCTACCGACCACTAGAGGCTGCGTTCCTCTAACCGACCACCGCTAGAGGCTGCGGTTTCCTCTACCGACCACTAGAGGCTGCGGTTCCTCTACTAGCTGCCCTCTACCGACCACTAGAGGCTGCGTTCCTCTACCGACGGCTGACTGCTAGAGGCTGCGGTTCCTCTACCCGACCACTAGAGGCTGCAGTTCCTCTACGGACCACTAGAGGCTGCGTTCCTCTACCGACCGCTAGAGGCTTTTCCTCTACCGACCACTAGAGGCTTCCTCTACCTCTCTCTACGACCACTAGAGGCTGCTGTTCTTCTACCGACCACCACTAGGCTGCAGTCCTCTACGACCACTAGAGGCTGCAGTTCCTCTACCGACCACTAGAGGCTGCTGTCTCTGCCGACCACTAGAGGCTGCAGTTCCTCTACTGACCACTAGAGGCTGCAGTTCCTCTACTGACCACTAGAGGCTGCGGTTCCTCTACTGACCACTAGAGGCCTCGGTTCCTCTACCTACCGACCACTAGAGGCTGGCGGTTCCTCTACCGACCACTAGCGGTGCAGTTCCCTCTACCGACCGCTAGAGGCTGCAGTTCCTCTAACCGACCACTAGAGGCTGCGGTTCCTCTACTACCTACCGACCACTAGAGGCTGCGGTTCCTCTAACCGACTACTAGAGGCTGCAGTTCCTCTACCGACCACTAGAGGCTGCGGTTCCTCTACTACCGACCACTAGAGGCTGCGGTTCCTCTACTGACCTCTACCGACCACTAGAGGCTGCGGTTCCTCTACCGACCACTAGAGGCTGCGGTTCCTCTACCGACCACTAGAGGCTGCAGTTCCTCTACCGACCACTAGAGGCTGCTGTTCCTCTACCGACCACTAGAGGCTGCGGTTCCTCTACCGACCACTAGAGGCTGCGGTTCCTCTACCGACCACTAGAGGCTGCGGTTCCTCTACCGACCACTAGAGGCTGCGGTTCCTCTACCGACCACTAGAGGCTGCAGTTCCTCTACCGACCACTAGAGGCTGCGGTTCCTCTACCGACCTAGAGGCTGCTTCCTCTACGACCACTAGAGGCTGCGGTTCCTCTAACCGACCACTAGAGGCTGCGTTCCTCTACCCGACCGCAGAGGCTGCGGTTCCTCTACCGACCACTAGAGGCTGCAGTTCCTCTACCGACCACTAGAGGCTGCAGTTCCTCTACCGACCACTAGAGGCTGCGGTTCCTCTACCGACCACTAGAGGCTGCGGTTCCTCTACTGACCACTAGAGGCTGCAGTTCCTCTACCGACCACTAGAGGCTGCAGTTCCGCTACCAACCACTAGAGGCTGCAGTTCCTCTACCGACCACTAGAGGCTGCGGTTCCTCTACAGACCACTAGAGGCTGCGGTTCCTCTACCGACCACTAGAGGCTGCAGTTCCTCTACCGACCACTAGAGGCTGCAGTTCCTCTACCGACCACTAGAGGCTGCAGTTCCTCTACCGACCACCAGAGGCTGCAGTTCCTCTACCGACCACTAGAGGCTGCTGCGGTTTTCTCCTCTCTACCGACCACTAGAGGCTGCGTTCCTCTACCACCGACCACTAGAGGCTGCTGTTCCTCTACCGACCGCTAGAGGCTGCGGTTCCTCTAACCGACCACTAGAGGCTGCGGTTTCCTCTAACCGACCACTAGAGGCTGCTGTTCCTCTACCGAACGCTAGAGGCTGCGGTTCCTCTACCGACCACTAGAGGCTGCAGTTCCTCTACTGACCACTAGAGGCTGCGGTTCCTCTACCGACCACTAGAGGCTCCAGTTCCTCTACGGACCACTAGAGGCTGCGGTTCCTCTACCGACCGCTAGAGGCTGCAGTTCCTCTATCGACCACTAGAGGCTGCAGTTCCTCTACCGACCACTAGAGGCTGCTGTTTCTCTACCGACCACTAGAGGCTGCTGTTCTTCTACCGACCACTAGAGGCTGCAGTTCCTCTACCGACCACTAGAGGCTGCAGTTCCTCTACCGACCACTAGAGGCTGCTGTCTCTGCCGACCACTAGAGACTGCAGTTCCTCTACTGACCACTAGAGGCTGCAGTTCCTCTACTGACCACTAGAGGCTGCGGTTCCTCTACTGACCACTAGAGGCCTCGGTTCCTCTACCGACCACTAGAGGCTGCGGTTCCTCTACCGACCACTAGCGGGTGCAGTTCCTCTACCGACCGCTAGAGGCTGCGGTTCCTCTACCGACCACTAGAGGCTGCGGTTCCTCTACCGACTACTAGAGGCTGCAGTTCCTCTACCGACCACTAGAGGCTGCGGTTCCTCTACCGACCACTAGAGGCTGCGGTTCCTCTACCGACCACTAGAGGCTGCGGTTCCTCTACCGACCACTAGGGCTCCGGTTCCTCTACCGACCACTAGAGGCTGCGGTTCCTCTACCGACCACTAGAGGCTGCGGTTCCTCTACCGACCACTAGAGGCTGCGGTTCCTCTACCGACCACTAGAGGCTGCGGTTCCTCTACCGACCACTAGAGGCTGCGGTTCCTCTAACCGACCACTAGAGCTGCGTTCCTCTACCGACCACTAGAGGCTGCGGTTCCTCTACCGACCACTAGAGGCTGCAGTCCTCTAACCGACCACTAGAGGCTGCAGTTCCTCTACCGACCACTAGAGGCTGCAGTTTCCTCTACCGACCACTAGAGGCTGCAGTTCCTCTAACCGACCACTAGACGCTGCTGTTCCTCTACCGACCACTAGAGGCTGCAGTTCCTCTACCGACCACTAGAGGCTGCGGTCTGTCTAGCATCCACATGATCTTATCCTTCCGTGAAATTACAAATATTTATTGTACGTTCATACTCTCAGTTTCTTGATTTTATTGCTACTTTTTTTCAAATGTCAATTCTGTTATGAACAACAGAGATGTTGAACATAGACTAATAGAAAGTGAACAGTAGAAAAGCTGTAAAAAAGAGGTCTACCTGTCTTGATTTTTTTTTAGTTTTATATTTTCAGTCTGGTAGACTTCAGGATTCAAGTCATTTATGATCTAAAATCACTTTCTAACATCATCCTGCTTCTTCTTTGAGTCATGACATGTTCCTACAGGACTGATCCCTAATTTGATGTATCGATGACATAATTTTCACACTGAGGCTCCTTAAATTATTATTTTTTAATTTTTTAACATTATTAAAGCAAGTAGAAGCATGATCCTGTCAGTTCCAGTTTCAGTGTATGAGGTTTTTACTTGGGCCGGGCAAGTTAACGCATTAATTTATTAACGCCAAAATTTATTTTATCGCGCGTTAACGCATGTTGCTCACATGCTTTTATTTTGAAAAGTCTGTTACTGGCTGCTGCAGAACCAGAAGAGAGTTGGCAGGTAAACATGAAAAGCTAAAACAGACATGGAGAACGGTAAAAATCTGTGAACTTTACAGTTCAGGTAGCAACTCAGGTAGAAATATTAACAATTCTGTCTGGAAAAAAACCTTTTAAATCCCTTTATTCAAGACGATGGTGTCATTCCTCCATGTTCCATCAGATCTGCTCCATGTGTTCACTGTCCTGCTGTTCTCTAGCTGGTTACTGCAGTGCAGCTCCATCTAGTGGCTCAGATGTGTAATGACAACAGAAAGTCCAGTCATTGATTATAAAACGACCTCCATTTTTGAGAATCTGACTTCTAGATTAAAATATCGTCCTATATTTGGGTCAATACGGTAGTTTGATCGAGGACTGATTCAACAGCAGATCATCAGGATCTGAGGAGAAAAAGACTGATGTCAGACGCAGAGCTGGAGAGGCTTTGGTTCATCTATATATGAGCTGAGTTTACATTCACATTTACACAATATTGTTAATATTATAGACTGTGATTCCAGCGCCGCCATGATACCTGAACTGATGCACAAAGACGTTTCCATTGTCACGGAAACCAGACAATTAAATACTAAAAACAAATTCAGTCCTGTGGCCTGTTTTTCATTTCGTATGTTTGATCCAAGTCTAAAATTGAAATATAAAAAAACAGGTGTTTTGTGTGTTAGATTAAATAAACAAAAAACAAAAAAAAAAGTCACTTTACAATTTTTTAAATTCTTGATTGACAAATGAAAATGGAAAGAATGATTGATACACAGATTGATAAAGTTACTGAACTTTAACATGGACATTTTCATTTTAAAGTTCTCCCAGACGGAGGATTTAACAGAAACAAGGTTACAACTGACAAGTTGAACTCCCCGTTAAAAGTTTCTGCTGTTACCTCAGAAATTACCTGTTTTAATGTTCTGATTGTTGCTCAGGATTTTGTTGGTAGACTTTATTTTTATAAAAACAGGATGACATTAATGCCCTGGCAGTTTTATTTGACATTATTTAAAGATGAGATTTACACTAAATATGTGTTACTGACAAGTGCTGATGTTAAAAGTGTTTGAACAACAAATGTTATGACACTTTAGTTCATATGGCAGCAGAACATTTAAATAAAAGTGACCTTTACACTACTGTTGAATTCATTATTAGATTTTGCATTGACAATGTGATTTATCGTGATTAATTAGGGAAATCATGCAATTAATCGCGATTAAAGATTTTAATCGTTTCCCAGCCTTGGTTTTTATACTTTATCTTAAAACGGAAGTTTGTCTTTTTCCAAGCAGGATTCATGCTTTGATTAAGTATTTAAATGAAACAGTCCTCTATGTTACTGCAGAAAGACATGTGGAGATCAGTGGGAGCGTCTCTCCTGGCTACCTGATGTTGCCATGGCAACTTACGGTAACCAAGTCCATCTGAAACCAGACCCTCAGAGTTCCTGGACTCAGGGTTCGTCAACTCCGAGTCACTTCTTTAAGTTGTTGTTGAACGTTCACCGCTGGTGGGCGAGGTTTGCATGTCTCGTCCACACAGAAGACGACCACAGCAGGGGGGCGGGGTGGGGGGGGTGTTGGTGTAGACGTGGAGGTGACAGGTACTTGGCAGCTCACGAGCACAATGATGCAGCCTTAACAACCTTCACACGGACACGTTTAGGAGAACCAGACGATGCTCTGAAACACGTAAGAGCAGAAACCTTCTTGGCACGAGCACAAAAAAACAGCACACAGAAAAAACACATTAAAACATACAAACGAAAGAACACACACACAGAAAGGAAATTAGCTCATTTCTATGTTCTTCTGTGTAAAAATGGACTGAAATCATCTGGTTGTTGGAGGTCCAACAATCAAAGCAGCTGAGATCAACAACAAAACAAACTTTTTACTGTCATTAATGAACAAAAATTCAACCGAAAAGAAAAAACATGGGCAATCCTAAGTACCCCCTCACATCATCAGCAGGTTTGCAGACCTCCATGCAAGCAGATGTTTGGTGGACTGGAACATCCAGGTGTGAGTTAACACAATACCAAGAGGGAAAGACATCAGCAATGGTCTCCTGGGTGTCCCGGAGTGGATTTGACTCCAACTTTTTTCTTTTTTCTTTTTTTTTTTCTTTTTCTTTTCTTTTTTTTTTTCTTCTTTTTTTCTTTTCTTTTTTCTTTTTTCTTTTTCTTTTTTCTTTCTTTTTCTTTTTTCTTTTTTTTTTCTTTTTCTTTTTTTTTTTTTTTTTTTTTCTTTTTTTCTTTTTTTTTTTTTTTTTTTTTTTTTTTTTTTTTTTTTGTTTTTTTTTTTTCTTCTTTTTTTTTTTTTTTCTTTTTTTTTTTTTTTTTTTTTTTCTTTTTTGTTTTTTTTTCTTTTTTTTTTTTTTTTTTTTTTTGTTTTTTTTTTTCTTTTTTTTTCTTTTTTGTTTTTCTTTTTTCTTTTTTCTTTTTTCTTTTTTTTTTTTTTTTTTTTTGTTTTTTTTCTTTTTTTTTCTTGTTTTTCATTTTTTTTTTTCTTTTCTTTTCTTTTCTTTTTTCTTTTTTTTTCTTCTTTTTTTTTTTTTTCTTTTCTTTTTTCTTTTACTATTAGACAGGGTATTTTGAAATCCCTAATTTGTAATTTGTAAATTTGTAATTTTTGTAATTTTTGGTACATTGGGTTTGCACATGTGGGCGAGAGTTATTTTGTCTAATTGTTATTCTTATATATTTAATTCTTGGTAAGGTGTAGTATCTAAAAAGTGTTAATTTACTTATTTTATATGTAGAGTATTGTTGTTTTTATAGGATGGAGCACTGCAACGAAAGAATTTCCCGCAAGGGATTAATAAAGTATTTTCAATTCAATTCAAAGTGTCCACGTCAGAGCCTCCAGGCCTCACTGAGCATGTTAGACGTCCATGACAGCAGTCAGAAGACTAAAAACAAAACTAATCAGGATTTTTCTAGAATAAAGCCTAAGGTTTTATGTTTTTTTTTCCAATAATAATCCCAATAAAGTGTCATTCCTTAAGAAAAGGTCCTGATCTTTAAAAGCCTGTCATCTTTTTTTGAAATGAATTAAAGTTGAAAGCTATGGATAGCTGCTACGTTAGCCTGAAACTGCTAACAACATTTGTGGAGCTCAGCCAGCTAGCGTCAGATATTTAGCTCATAATGCTAACATGTTGTTACGCAGCCATGTGAAATCTGTGTTAAAGTTCACTGCTCTCTCGGTCCATCTTCAGTAATTACTGACTTTAATCACATGACTTCATTAAAACCACACACAGAAGCATCAGTTAGCATGTTAGCATCTCCATCCGCATGACTTCATGGTTACTTCCTCCATGTCTCTGTTTCTGAGGTTCTGGGGAACCAGCAGTCCCTGAAACCAGGGTGGATGGATGTGAGTTCCCTGCAGCCTTCCAGAACACCTGGTTCCTCCATGAATCACTCCAGACATTTGTTTCCAGTCTCCCTGACAGGAAACAGATGCCAGCTGACTGCAGTGGAGGAGTGGGAACGCTCGCTGGCCTGCAGGAGGAAACACCAGAGGACACCACCTTCAACGCCTCATTTAGGGCCAAAGGCCCGTTTGATCCAAACGATCCAGAATGATGAACCAGAACACTTCAGGATAACCTCACACAGACGAAGGGGACTATAAGACACTTAAAGAGGACTAATAGAAACTTATGGAGCCCTATGGAGACTTATGGAGACTAATGGAGACTTATCTAGACCTATAGAAACTGATAGAGACTTGTCTAGACATATAGAGACTAATCGACACTTATGGAGACTAATAGAGACTTATCTAGACCTATAGAGACTGATAGAGACTTGTCTATATAGAGACTAATAGAGACTTATGGAGACTAATGGAGACTTATCTAGACCTATAGAGACTGATAGAGACTTGTCTATATAGAGACTAATAGAGACTTATGGAGACTAATGGAGACTTATCTAGACCTATAGAGACTGATAGAGACTTGTCTAGGCATATAGAGACTAAGAGACACTTATGGAGACTAATAGAGACCTATCGAGACATATAGATACTAATAGAGACTTATCTAGACATGTAGAGACTAATAGAGACTTATCTAGACTTATCTAGACAAATAGACACATATGGAGTCTAATAGAGATTTATCTAGACATATAGATACTAATAGACAATTATGGAGACTAATATAAACTTATCTAGACATATAGATACTAATAGAGACTTATCTAGACACGTAGAGACTAATACAGACTTATCTAGACTTGTAGAGACTGATAGACACTTATGGAGACTAATAGAGACTGATAGAGACTTGTCTAGACTTAAAGAGACTGATAGAGACCTGTCTAGACATATAGAGACTAATAGATATTTATGGAGACTAATAGAGACTTATCTAGACATATAGAGCCTAATATACAATTATGGAGACCAATAGAGACTTATCTAGACTTAAAGAGACTAAGGGCCCTATCTTGCACCTCCTGCTACCCAATACCCAATACCCATTACCTGCAAATGTCAGATTTAGGAGCCTCTGCCAACAGCAAACGCAATCTTCCACCTCCCAAAACCTGCTACCCATTATGCCGACTCCCTTAAGCACATTGTGGGCGCGGCAATGGGCGTGTCTCTTGCGCTTTCCACAAATTCGGTATCTTGCGTTACCTGTATCTCGCAGATTTTGGGTATTGGGTAATGGGTGGTCTGACCACCCGGCCGTCCCTCTAAACTTTCATCTGGAACAAGGAGAAGACTGATCAGAGATGCAGCCAAGAGGCCCATGATCACTCTGGATGAACTGATCTACAGCTGAGGTGGGAGAGTCTGTCCAGAGGACAACAATCAGTCCTACACTGGACAAATCTGGCCTTTATGGAAGAGTGGCAAGAAGAAAGACATTTCTCAAAGAGATCCATAATAAGTCTGGTTTAAAGTTTGTCACAAGCCACCTGGAGACACCAAACATGTGGAAGAAGGAGCTCTGGTCAGATGAAACCAAAATCACACTTTCTGGTAACAATGCAAAACTATATGTTTGGTGTAAAAGCAACACAGCTCATCACCCTGAACACACCATCCCCACTGTCAAACATGGTGGTGGCAGCATCATGGTCTGGGCCTGCTTTTCTTTAGCAGGGACAGGGAAGATGGTTAAAACTGATGGAAGATGGATGGAGCCAAATACAGGAGCATTCTGGGAGAAAACCTGTTGGAGTCTGCAGAAGACCTGAGACTGGGACGGAGATTTGTCTTCCAACAGGACAATGATCCAAAACATGAAGACAAATCTACAATCTAAACGTATCCAGGTGTTAGAACGGCCAAGTCAAAGTCCAGACCTGAATCCAGTCCAGAATCTGTGGAAAGATCTGAAGACTGCTGTTCACAAACTCTCTCCATCCAACCTCACTGAGCTCCAGCTGTTTTACAGGAAGAATGGACCAGAATTTAGTCTCTGGATGTGTTAAACTGATAGAGACAAACCCCAAGAGACTGGAGCCGGAACTGCAGCAGAAGGGGGCGCTACAGAGTATTCTGCATGGCATATTCAATCTTTGTATTAATCTTTGTATAATAAACTCTTTAATTGGTCTTTGTTTTCAGTCTCTTCAATGACACCAGATAAAAGAAAACAAAATTACTTTCAAGTTCAAGGAGCCGAATACTTTCACGAGGAATTGTATGTATGAGTTTTGCATAATTCCAACTTCAGGTCCTGAAATGACGTTTTGCTGTAAAATTGTGCAACTTTGTGTTAAATAGAAAACTCTTTGTCATATAACCTCAAAATGTTGCTAAATTGTGACTTTTTCGATATAAAATTATGACTTTGTAATAACTTGTAGAATTTTACAGTTTAGTTGTGAAAGAAGTTTTTGTTGTCAAATTCAATTTCAATTAAATTCAATTTTATTTGTATAGAGTCTGTTACAATGACAATTGTCTCTAGGCGCTTTACAGAGACCCAGATCATGACCCCCGAGCAAATATCATTAACTAAAATTATAATATTAAATCCAATCAATGATAACGGCAAGTAAAAAACTCCCCCATAGGGAGAAAAAAAACCTTTAAGCCAAAGAGTGTCAAGAAAAAACTCGACGTTAAGTCAGCATGAAACCCAGGAAACTCTGGCCTGCAAATACACAGAAAGAAAAGGAGGAAAACAGCACAACAAACACAGGAAAGCAAAGAATATGTAGCACAGCTACAGTAACAAGGTGCTCCCAATTAATTATGAATGAGCTGGAGGAGAAAATGGAAGGAAAAGGAGAAAAGAAATGTCAAAATCTTGACATTTGTAAATAAAATGTTACATAAAAATGATATTTTAAAGTAAAATCATGATCTTGTATAATTGCAACTTTTCTGCAACTTGCATCATAAAATCAAAACTTGTTATTAAAAAGTCGTGTTTAATTTACATCTTTATGTCAAACTCAATGAACGGCTTGAAGCCACATCTGCTCTCGAGGACGTAAATCAGCAGGCTTTTTGAATTTCTAGTCAAAGGTCGTATAGAACAAAAGAGTATTTACATAAAAACAGACATTAGACACAAACATCTGGTTACAAACTTGTACAAACTTGTACAAACTTGTATAAATACTATATCCATATGTACGACTGAGAAAAATAACATGTATAATAATGAGAAAAGAATTTCCCTCCAATAATAATATAAATCTGGATGATGACAATGATAATTATGATTGTAGCAGCTTCAGCTCTTAGCTGACATGAGGACTATGAATTCAGGGGTCTTTAAATCCAGCCAGGAATAAACCGGGCCCAGACCGGATCCTTCAGGGACCTCTGTCTATTACTGGACCGCTGGTCTCGGGTCATTTACCGTGTGGGTTCAGTCATCTGGTCTCTGTTCCGGCTCTACGGCCAACCAGAAACGGGCCTCAGCACGTCGATTTTATGAATGAAAACAGCTTCTGCTTCTCGCTGGGTTCGTTTTGGTTTTCTATTTTTATTTCACGTTTGCTGACTATGATAACCGCAGCCGTGAGCCGTAGAGAAGCATAAATTATCCATAAAGTTTTTCTGTAAATAAACGTCTGCTCCGCAGCTCCGTGTTTCCGAGCCCCGCTGTGATTTACAGCCCGCCGACTGATTAACGGGCTGCACTCTGGTCGGACCGAGTACTGAAGGTGATTCAGAGAAAATACTGAAGGTTTCAGCTTCTGCACAGCCAGAAGCTCGGACAGCTCACTTCTGTTTCTCTGGCTTCTGTCCAGAAGATCATGGACAGATATTCATATATTTAGAGTATAATCCAGTTCGTTCATGTACCGTATCAGCGTCACCGGTTCAAATATCTAACCAGCCAATCAGACGCAGCAACTCAGGGCATTCATTCATATAAACGTGGTCAAGACAACCTGCTGAAGTTCAGAACAGATTTCCAGTCGGTATAATTCCAGTTGGAAGAGTCAGAGACTGATATTCCAGGAGCAGCTCGGCTCCTTCACCTCAGCCAGGTACCGCTCTGGTGTGGTTAGCTTAGCTGTTAGCTAAGAGCTAAACTGGTCAACAGCGGGCTCAGCTCCTTCAGCCGAGCCAGGCAACAGCTCCATGCGTTGGACCGGCAGTGTGGCCCGACTGATGGAGATGAGTTGCTCATGGAAGATCCCACCAGGATCTGACCGGTCCAGGATCTGACTGGTCCAGGATCTGACTGGTCCCTCTGTGGTGAAGCTCCGGGTTGGACATCAGCTCTCGACATGCTCAGCCTCCGTCCAGCAGCACTTCCTTCCTGTTAGGACACTTGAAATGAGGATGTTCTGGAACAAATGGGAAAGAAATGAATTCTCCCTGGGTTAGCAGAGGCTAAGTCAGCCAAGCTAAAAACATTTGAGATGGCCCCACATCCAGATGTTGGCTTAAGGAGTCATGGTTTGGACAACAACAGTGTCCAAAAGTAAAAAAAAGCAGTTGATGTTGACACTTTGACACCAAGTTAGGAGCTAAATATGCTAAAAAAAAAGGAAAAACAAAAACAAAAACAGCACAGTTAAAGTAAAATCTGCTGCAGTCAGAGAGCTAGAAGATCTGGGTTTGATTTCAGGGTTTTTTTGAGTCTCGTCGTGCTTTCTTGTATCTCCGTCCTTTGACTTTACTTCCTGTTTCTGCTGATGAGCTTCTGCTCTGACCTCCGGACCACAGCTCCTCTCAGTCCTGGTGAGAGTTTATTTCAGAGGTTCTAAAGAGGTTGACCTGACTCTGTCTTCACGGTGGTCCAGGACAGGCCCCAGTCTCTGCCGACGCCAGCGCCGAGGACTCTGCCACTCATGGAGATGTCTCTGTCCAGGTCCCAGCCTCGGTCATCGCCACCAACACATCTGTCAAGGTCTAGGCAGGTTCCCTTTATCCTGAGGGGGCGCTGGACCTGACGCCATCTCTGGCCTCTTTAGAGCCGTTCTCCTGGCCACCTGAACTCTTGTCGCTGTCCTCCCAGTCCCCTGGACTCTTCTGGCCGTCCTCCCGGTTCCCTGGATGCTTGTCGCCTTCCTCCCGGCCCCATGGACTCTCATTGCTGTCCTCCCAGCTCCCTGGACTCTTGTGGCCACCGTCTGGGCCCCCTGGACTCTTGTCGCCATCCTCCCAGTCCCCTGGACTCGTCGCCATCCTCCCAGCCCCCTGAACTCATCGCCACCCGCTTGGTCCCCTGGACTCTTGTCGCCGTCCTCCCAGTCCCCTGGACTCTTGTCGCTGTCCTCCCAGCTCCCTGGATGCTTGTCGCCTTCCTCCCAGCTCCCTGGACTCTCATTGCTGTCCTCCCAGCCCTCTGGACTCTTGTCCCTATACTCCCGGCCCCCTGGACTCGTCGCCACCCTCTCAGCCCCCTGAACTCATCGCCACCCTCTTGGCCCCCTGGACTCTTGTCGCCGTCCTCCCAGTCCCCTGGACTCTTGTCGCTGTCCTCCCAGTCCCCTGGACTCGTCGCCATCCTCCCAGTCCCCTGGACTCGTCGCCATCCTCCCAGCCCCCTGAACTCATCGCCACCCGCTTGGTCCCCTGGACTCTTGTCGCCGTCCTCCCAGTTCCCTGGACTCTCATTGCTGTCCTCCCAGCCCTCTGGACTCTTGTCCCTGTACTCCCGGCCCCCTGGACACGTCCCCACCCTCTCAGCCCCCTGGACTCGTTGCCATCCTCCCAGCCCTCTGGACTCTTGTTGCTGTTCTCCGGGCCCCCTGGACTCTTGTGGCCACCGTCTGGGCCCCCTGGACTCTTGTCGCCATCCTCCCAGTCCCCTGGACTCGTCGCCATCCTCCCAGTCCCCTGGACTCGTCGCCACCCTCTTGGCCCCCTGGACTCTTGTCGCCGTCCTCCCAGTCCCCTGGACTCTTGTCGCTGTCCTCCCAGTCCCCTGGACTCGTCGCCACCCTCTTGGCCCCCTGGACTCTTGTCGCCGTCCTCCCAGTCCCCTGGACTCTTGTCGCTGTCCTCCCAGTCCCCTGGACTCATCGCCACCCTCTTGGCCCCCTGGACTCTTGTCGCCGTCCTCCCAGTCCCCTGGACTCGTCGCCACCCTCTTGGCCCCCTGGACTCTTGTCGCCGTCCTCCCAGTCCCCTGGACTCTTGTCGCTGTCCTCCCAGTCCCCTGGACTCGTCACCACCCTCTTGGCCCCCTGGACTCTTGTCGCCATCCTCCTCCCGGCCCCCTGGACTCTTGTCGCCGCTGTCCCAGTCCCCTGGACTCATCGCCACCCTCTTGGCCCCCTGGACTCTTGTCGCCGTCCTCCCAGTCCCCTGGACTCTTGTCGCTGTCCTCCCAGTCCCCTGGACTCATCGCCACCCTCTTGGCCCCCTGGACTCTTGTCGCCGTCCTCCCAGTCCCCTGGACTCGTCGCCACCCTCTTGGCCCCCTGGACTCTTGTCGCCGTCCTCCCAGTCCCCTGGACTCTTGTCGCTGTCCTCCCAGTCCCCTGGACTCGTCACCACCCTCTTGGCCCCCTGGACTCTTGTCGCCATCCTCCCGGCCCCCTGGACTCTTGTCGCCGCTGTCCCAGTCCCCTGGACTCGTCGCCACCCTTTTGGCCCCCTGGACTGTTGTCGCCGTCCTCCCGGCCCCCTGGACTCTTGTCGCCGTCCTCCCAGCCCCCTGGACTCATCGCCACCCTCTTGGCCCCCTGGACTCTTGTCGCCGCCGTCCCGGCCCCCTGGACTCTTGTCGCCGCCGTCCCGGCCCCCTGGACTCTTGTCGCCGCCGTCCCGGCCCCCTGGACTCTTGTCGCCGTCCTCTCAGCTCCCTGGACTCGTCGCCATCCTCCCGGCTCCCTGGACTCGTTGCCACCCTCTTGGCCCCCTGGACTCTTGTCGCCGTCCTCCCGGCCCCCTGGACTCTTGTCGCCGTCCTCCCGGCCCCCTGGACTCTTGTCGCCGTCCTCCCAGCCCCCTGGACTCGTCGCCACCCTCTTGGCCGCCTGGACTCTTGTCGCCATCCTTCCGGCCCCCTGGACTCTTTTCGCCGTCCTCCCGGCTGAGGTGGGCGTGTTCCCACCAGCTGCCATGTTTGGACCACCTGGGGTTGGGCGGAGCCAGCTCCCTTGAATAGGTGGTTTATGTATATGGTTTATGAACATTACGACGTCCGGAGGTTCCCATAAACATGTGAATATAACGTAACATAAAATCCCTGACAACCTTATAAACGTGGCAAACGCTGCATCTGATCTTCACCTGAACATCTTCCTTCAACGACATCACATCTCAGAGCCTCAGAAACTCTTCTGTTGAAGAAAAATCCTCTGAAAGCTTCCAGCTGCTGCTCTGATTCAGTCTGCAGGTGCTGAAGCTGTTTTAAATCTCCAGGAACAGATGTGCTCTGCAGCTGGATGATGAATCACCAGAATGATATCTCTACTTCTCAACACCTGCTGCTGATAACGCTGCCAGAGTGTGTGTGGTCATCGTTCACTCAGCGCTGGGGGGGGGGGGGGTCACTTATTTAACCAGACGCCCCTGAAGTTCACTAAAGGAAGAAAAACAGTTAGATGAAGAAGAAGTTTTCAGGCGTTTGTTGCCGTTCAACAAACCGCTGAGCAGCTGTTTCACTAGTTTCACATAAAAAAGCAGCTGTTTTACATTAAAAATGTCATTTTTACAGCAGAAATTCAAAATTATGATTCCATGTATAAAAGTTGCAATTTCCTAAAATTCACAGTTTTCCAACAAAAAGTCGTGATTTTGCAAATTTCATTAGTTGAACAGTATTTGGTGATTTTTAGGACTAAACGTTTAAATCAATCAAAATTAGAAGCTGATTTGCTGAAATTACAGAAATCACAGAAATTAGAATTTTACAACAAAGCTGTGATTTCAGAACAAAAAGCTTTAATTATGTGTCAAAAAGTTCCAGTTATGTAAAAGTTAACAGTTGAAATATTTCAAGAAAAAATCTTGACTTTTGAACACACAATTTCGGAAAAGTTTGGGATTTTACGCCAAAAAGTTTGGAGATTTGGTGAAATTTGACATTTTATGTCAAAAATTTGCTTATTATGACAGAGTTGCTAAATTTGAATTTTTAAAACAACAATCTGATTTCAGGAGATAAAAGTTGAAATATCTGATCAAAAAGGTGCAAATTTACAAAAAGAAATTTGTGATTTTACAACAAAAAAAGTGATAATTTAACAGAAAAAAGTCACAATTTTTGTGAAACTTGAGATTTCTGGCAAAAATTTACTTCAATAACAAAAATACAGAATAAACGTTGGTGATCCTGCGACGTGAAGTGAGTTCAGACCTGAAAGCAGCGATCAGACGACAGAACTAACCGTTTATTTAGTTTGATTTCACATCGTTAATTCGTGAGTTCCTCCCCCTGCTGGAGCAGCCGACTCATCAATAACTGGAAACATCTGCCGGTAACTGTGACGACCAGTGATGCTGCTCCTGAGAAACATCTCTGCAGGGATGGATGCTGTCAGTCTGAGCCACCAGAACTGCTCTGATAGCTGGACTCATGGAGGCCCCTGGGGGCCGGTTTCGGCCCCTGGTGGCTGGTTCGGCCCCTGGGGGGGCGGTTTCGGCCCCTGGGGGAGCGGTTCCGGCCCCTGGGGGGGCGGTTTCGGCCCCTGGTGGCTGGTTCGGCCCCTGGTGGCCGGTTTCGGCCCCTGGGGGCCGGTTCGACCCCTGGGGGGGCGGTTTCGGCCCCTGGTGGCCGGTTCGGCCCCTGGGGGGGCGGTTTCGGCCCCTGGGGGCCAGTTTCGGCCCCTGGTGGCCGGTTCGGCCCCTGGGGGCCAGTTCGACCCAGCGCTGACACGAGCAGCACGTTTACGTCAACGAGGGCGTCGAGCGTCAGCAGGAGGAAGTGGAACCGGAAATGAGACGCAGCTGCCATGGAAACTTCCTGGACGACTGGCGGGAATGAATGGACCCACTGTTGCTGGACGTGAAGCTCGTGGTCTCGGTTAGCAGCGACGAGGAGGAGGCTCTGACTCATGATCAACCCCTTAAACCCACAGCCCCCCCCCCCCCCCCCCCCCCCCCCCCCCCCCCCCCCCCCTCTGGGGCCTTCAGGAATATAAACGGTGTTAAAAAGCACCTAAAAAAAAAAAACTCTACTATAATTTTTTAATGAATAATCAAAATGCGGGTCCATGCAGATGTAGATATAAGTTGCTTTTCTCAGCTGGAAACAGATTATGTCTTAACTCTGCTGTTTTGTGTGTTTCTACAACTGTACACTCAGCTGTTAAAGTCTCAGCTTTCATGTCCAAATGTTTCCTCCGCATCATTCAGTGTCATTTTAGCACCTAAATCTGTATTTCAGGAGCAGCTCCGTCATGTTCAGTGAAATTGATCTTATTTCCAGCCACCAGGTATTTGCCTTCTTGTTATTGGTGGTTTGTGTTGCTAGGTAGATTTGGAGAACATCCTGCAATTCTATTGGCTCTAAAGGTCCAACAGAGCTGTCAATCATCCACATCCAAGTCAGTTCCCTGGATAATGTCCCGTAAACTATAAAAGCGTGTTTATTCAGTCTAACGGTGGGTATTTCATTTCCTCTGACCCAGTAACACGTAGACACGTGCACTTCTCCAGAAAACTTAGGAGTGTTTCCTTTATTATGTAAAAGAAAACGTAGAAATAAACCTTTAGTTGCTGAGATATTCTGGTTTTATTTCTGCGCCTGAGGACGAGGGCTGGAGAGATTAAAGTAGCTGCTCTTCTGCCAGAGTCCTTCAGAGAAACATCTCCTTCTGGACGCACATTTGACGATCCACCCGGTTCCACTGGCACAATCACGGTTTTCTGAAGAAGAGACCCAGCAGAGCTGATGCACACAAATCAAAGCATGCTGGGAAAAAAAAAAAGAACGTACTGTTTTGGTTTTCAGCAGCGACCTGGCGCAGCCGCGTGAGGAAATTCCTCCCTCACATCTGTCAGGGGAAAAGCAGCAGATCCTTCAGAGTAAAAAGTGAAAGAGCGGTCAGCTGGACGAGGCCGGATCTGACGGTAATGAAAACCCGGCGAAGACGCTTCTGTTTGTGCCAAGATTTAAATCTTAGATGTGGAAATATGAGCTCCTTTATCTTGTTTTAAAGATAATTTACATCTTGAGTCCATGTTTTCTCCTCCATCCATCACGAATGTGTCTTTTACGACTGAATTAAACAGGAAACTTCACATTTAAAACCAGCTTGAGTCCCAGCTTTTATTTCCCTCTTTCGCTGTAAAACCTTATTTCCAGTAACCACAGAAACAAAGTCTGTTAACATTCAGCGACATCCATCAGGTTTGTTGTCTTCACTGTGTTCCATGCAGCTCAAATGAAGAATCGTTGATCGTTTCCAGAGTCGTTTGTGACCGTTCTGCTTTTCCAGTCGTCTGCAGATGTGAACCAGGCAGCTGTTCAGCAGAAAACCGCGTAAAAGGTTACAAGACGTTTGAAGAGTTTTAGTTTCAGGAACCAAACAATCACGAATGTGGAAGAGAGAGACGTTTTTGGAATCAAATATCTACTTTTATGTTGTGAAACTGAAGACTTAATATCCTAAAATGAACAATAATTCTGCAACTTTATTTCCTATAATCACGACATGTCATCACCACATCGTAAATTTACCAAAACTCAGTTTTTACCTGAATGTTAAAACTTTTTTTTATCATAAACTATCAGCTTTGGTAGAATCTAAACGCAAACAAATAATTAAAAATCCACTGTAGAAAGTCTAAAAAGTCACTAAAACTCTACTTTTTGACATTAAATGTCAACTTTCTGTCATAAATTGCAGTTTTTGTAGAGTTTCATGTTTTTGTTGTTGAAAAAAAGACATCAGAGGGGTGGCATTTGATACATTTTGACCCAGATTATTCACATAAATATTGAACAAGAGTGAACCTAACACAGAGCCTTGTGGTACACCTTTGTGGATCGATAAAACATCTGAGGGGTGTACTACGAAGCGAGATTAGAGGGTTAGCGAGGTATGTTGAGTCTAAAGCCAGGATTTCCAGAACCATGAAGGTGGCTCTCTTTTAACCTGGCTAGATCACCATGGTAACTTACTCTGCAACCTTAACCTGGTCCGGAGCAGGTTATGTGCAGAGTTTAGGCTCAAATCGGCTATAAACAAGCGCCGCCCTTTCACTTTCACCCAATCCTGTTGACTTTAGCGCCAGGATTGTGCAATGGAGGGAGAGTATTCAGAGACCGGACTGATCCGCTGGCTTCCCATGACCATATTCTCTATGAACGCTAGAGATTTCCAGCTGAGGGAATACGTTACATTTGTAATCTGCTAGAGCCAGATAATGGCAGCGCCACCAAACGCAGCCGTGCGCTCACAGTAGCGCAAACGGTGTGCGTTTCTTTGCGTTTCTTTGCCGCGGGAACCTACATGCATTCAGTTGGTGATGCAGAAAATCTGAGCCAGAATACTGGAATAAAGGTTGTACTTCTTCTTACTGAACTGCTGAATATGTTTGTAGTATTCCCTGGCCATCTGCCCACGCTTCAAATAAAAGAAGCGTTTTACAAAATCAGGTAACATAAATTAATAGTCCATTATATTGATAATCAGTGTGACGTGGAATTTCATGTGAAATGTTTTAATATAATTCATTCATAGATTCCCCAGGGTGATAGGATACCTATTAAAGTGGCCGGTGATATTGGTATCACAGATAATATTAAATCTTAAATTAATTTCACATAGATTTAGCAAAAAACTAAATTGATTTTCATTTATCATTCATAATGGGACAGTCAGACCTACATAATGTTTAAATCTGCTGCATTAAGTTTAAAGTTTAAGCGCTCTAAAAGAGGGAGGGAGATTAATTAAGGTGCATTAAGTGGTGAAATAAATATAATTTACGAATTTACACGATCTGCAATTTTTTGCCAGCACTCCTCTCTGGCTTTATTGGCACCTACAGTGTTGCTTTTGGCCGTAAAGATTTCTTTGAAATCCTCATAGCCCTGCATTATTAAAACCTGCTCCTCCTGACTGAAATATACGGACCGCCATCTATCCATTTGATCCGGAATAGGCGACAAATGACGCGTCAAACGCCCCCTTTTATGTGAACGCGCACAGAGCAGAAAGCAGAAAGCCGCGGTTAACAAAGATAGTTGATAACCACCGTCGTGGTACCAGTTATCTCTGATGGAGAGTTTCAGGTTTGTTAAGCCAGCTCACCCAAAGAAAGCCTGGCTGTGTCCAACTTGCTTCGTAGTACACCCCTCAGGTGTGATGGTAGCAACAACAATGGCGACAGCTGTGACGACAACTTGCAGCTGTGACAACAGCTGTCGTCGTAGCTGTCGCTGTCGTCGTAGCTGTCGCTGTCGTCGTAGCTGTCGCTTTCGCCGTAGCTGTCGTCATCATTGTAGCTGTCGCTGTCGTCGTAGCTGTCGTCGTAGCTGTCTTCGTAGCTGTTGCTGTCGACACTGTTGTCGCTAACATCACAGTTGTCATCACATCTGTCGTTACCCTCACAGCTGTCCTCGTAGCTATCGCTGTTGTCGTAGCTGTCGCTGTTGTCGTAGCTGTCGCTGTCATCACTGTTGTCGCTACCGTCACAGCTGTCGTCACAGCTGATGCTGTCATCACAGCTGTCGCTGTAATCACAGCTGTCGTCGTAGCTGTCGCTGTCGTCACTGTTGTCGCTAACATCACAGTTGTCATCACATCTGTCGTTACCCTCACAGCTGTCCTCGTAGCTATCGCTGTTGTCGTAGCTGTCGCTGTTGTCGTAGCTGTCGCTGTCATCACTGTTGTCGCTACTGTCACAGCTGTCGTCACAGTTGTCATCACAGCTGTACTTTGTCGTCACAGCTGTCGTCACAGCTGTCGTCGCTGTTGTCGCTAACATCACACCTGTTGTCACAGCTGTCGTCGTAGCTGTCGCTGTCATCACTGTTACCGCTAACATCACAGTTGTCATCACTGCTGTCGCTGTTGTCACATCTGTCGTTACCGTCACAGCTGTCGTCACAGCTGTTGTCACAGCTGATGCTGTCGTCGCTTTTGTCGCTACCATCACACCTGTTGTCACAGCTGTCGTCGTAGCTGTTGCTGTCGTCACTGTTGTCGCTAACATCACACCTGTTGTCACAGCTGTCGTCACTGTTGTTGCTACTATCACAGCTGTTGTCACAGCTGATGCTGTCGTCGATGTTGTCGCTAACATCACACCTGTTGTCACAGCTGTCATCGTAGCTGTTGCTGTCGTCACTGTTGTCGCTAACATCACAGTTGTCGTCACAGCTGTCGCTGTCATCACATCTGTCGCTGTCATCACATCTGTCGTTACCGTCACAGCTGTCGTCGTAGCTATCACTGTCATCGTCGCTGTCGCTGTTGTCGTAGCTGTCGCTGTTGTCGTAGCTGTCGCTGTTGTCGTAGCTGTCGCTGTCGTCGTAGCTGTTGTCGTAGCTGTCGCTGTCATCACTGTTGTCGCTACTGTCACAGCTGTCGTCACTGTTGTCGCTAACATCACAGTTGTCGTCACAGCTGTCGCTGTCATCACATCTGTCGTTACCGTCACAGCTGTCGTCATAGCTATCGCTGTCGTCGTAGCTGTCACTGTTGTCGTAGCTGTCGCTGTTGTCGTAGCTGTCGCTGTTGTCGTAGCTGTCGCTGTACCCTATACCCTTTACCTGATCGATATAGACAGCCAGTGCCTGATACCTCTGTGTTCCTCAGTTGTGGTGCCACCAGCTCAACACCAGGAGTGTACTGATCCATCATTGTACAACCAGACATTGAATTAATTAGGAACTGTGAATGATCGTACTGTCACAGCCCTTGTGATATCAGCCAATGTCAAATCCTGATCATTTCCATTCCTACTTGGCACCTGACATCAATACTTATATCAATACTAAATCAATACCCAGAGCCTGATTCCCAGTATGACACCACTGATGACTTTGTTCTGGAGGCTGAAGGAGGACAAATGTGACACCCACGTCTCTAGACCACAACCAAACTACTGAAGAAGCTTCAGTCCCAACATCTGGTCCAGATGGTGACACGGACGCCGAGCAGCTGCCTCCCAGTTTCATCTTCTTCTGCTCTGCCAGGACTTTCTAAATCACATATGAATTCCTACTGGAGCCACATAGATCTCAGATCGAAAAACGGTGATGATGTAAACTGCTGGAGGAGGGGTGCGATGGAGATGTGGCCTGCTGACCCTGGACCAGGTTCTGGAGCTGCCGGCAGGAACACGAGCCTTCTGGGCGAGCACGGTGGTCTCGAGGGAAGCCCGCTCACACACGTTAGCGGGAGCCCCCCCCCCCCCAAACATCATTGTTAAATGGTGCAATGAGGCGACTATTAAAGTTCTGTTCGATGAAGTGGAGTTGTGTGAAACAAGCCTCCCTTTTCAGAGCCGACGGTGGAGGGCATCTGGTTCTGATTACGGCCCAACACAATAGGCCTCTTCAGCCGGGCTCTTGATCCTGTTTGCTCCGATTCAGCTTGACGCTCTGCCACGATTCCCGGCCACAAACAGAAACACGAAAGCCGAAACCCGTAAACAGTCCACGGTTCTGCTTTACGACAGATTCCTGGGCAGGAGGAGGTCTCACAGCGATGTAATCTGATTACAGGCTGGAGGGGGGGCAGCGGGGGTCCAGGTAGGGAAGTGGATCAACATTCGTCCACGTAGCGGCTGCAACACCTGGCCAGGTGTCTGTAGACGCCTGTAGAGCTTTATTAGCATTAGCACAACTACAACCACGAACACTGATTCTAGAAGACTGATGAAGAGAAGAGGACGGAGAGGAAGGAAGATGGAGGAGAGGATTCACTGTGGAGACACCTGACGGGAAAAGATGGAGGAGAAGAAGAAGGTTCACTGTGCAAATAAAAACAGATTACAGTGATCAGATTTTAAAATTTATAACAAAAAGTTGCACTATTATGAAATTTGTGATTTTAAACCAGAAGATAAAGTTCCTTCCATCTATCTATCTATCTATCTATCTATCTATCTATCTATCTATCTATCTATCTATATCTATCTATCTATCTATCTATCTATCTATCCATCCATCCATCCATCCATCCATCCATCCATCCATCCATCCATCTTTCCATCCATCATCTATCCATCCATCCATCCATCCATCCACCCATCCATCCATCCATCATCCATCCATCATCCATCTATCTATCCATCGATCCATCCATACATCCATCCATCCATCCATCCATCCATTAGCTCCTGCTTGGTCCAGAGTCAGGTCATGTGGCAGCAGCTTCAGCAGAGGTCCACTCCTCTCCAGGGAGGCGTCCAGGAGTCATCCTGACCAGATGAACCTTCTCAACTGGTTCCTCTCCATGTGGAGGAGCAGCTGCTCTATTCTGAGTCGTCTCCTGAAGGAACTTCTATCTCTAAGGGAGAGTCCAGCCTCCCTGGAGGAAACTCCTGTCAGCTGCTGCTTTTTTTTTTCTTCCTGCTCTCGGTGGAGGCAGTCGCATCTCTGTGAGCTCCTCTCTATCTGTTCCTGCTGCTTCTCTTTTGTCTTGTCTGAGCTTTTCTGGAGCCTCACTCGGCATAATATTAAAATCTCTAATTATGGATCTGATCAGTTTCTCAATGCCATTAATCAAATTTTCTCGCTGAGAAACAGAGCACAGTAGAGCCCTTTCGGTCCAGATGGAACACTGGCTGGATACATCAAGGAATCTTATGGATGGAATCTGGGATGTCTGCCTCCTCTGTTCATTGTGGACACCAAAGTCGTGTACCTGTTGGGATTTATGATCACAGGATTTCTGCTGTTTGGAGTTGGCGGATACCTGCTGTATCGGGAAATTTACACGGCAGCTGCCATCCTGGACAGCGCCAACCTGCCTGCCGTGTGTGTTGGAGTGAGCCGCGCTGTGAACACTCAGACTGATACTCTTGGTGAGCTGAATCGGAAACTGGATGTTCTAGTGACGATTTTGGAACGCTCTGGTGAAATGGATTCGAACGTGGAGAAGTTGCGAGCGCGGCTCAGGGAGAATTGACCTGTAATTCGGACATTTGGAGTTATTCCCGCCGTGATGAACCAGCAAGAAACTTTAAAGGCAGACAGAATATCATGTCAGCCTGACCCAAACATTCTTCTCTTATCTGAATCTGGCTCCCCTGAAACGAAGCTCGCCTCCAAGGCCGGCCTTCGACCTAATCTCTCCTGAATATCATGACTTTTTGACGCTCCTTCCCCGACCCCTCCCCCTTTCCAAACAACACCTGTGGCTCCAGACTGAACTGGGACGGGGGCCACTGGCTTACGCACACACATACACATGCACACACACATACTTCCCGCCCCCTGCCCAACTGCCTCCGCTGGCTCCTGGATGTTTTTTTCCCCCCACGCTTGACGGACTGATGCACTGCGCGCCTTGGCAGTGAAGTGCACGGACTGTTGGGCTGGACACCCCCCGTGCCCTACCTTCCACCCAACTATTATGTCTTAGTTTTAAGTTTGTCTATGCTTGTTATGCTTGTGCTGAGGTTTTTTTTGTGAATCCCACAACATGTGCCTCTGATCACGGACATGTTGTGTGAGACACCTCTTTTTTATCCTCCCCCCCCCCCATCCCCTATGTGATCATTTTTCTTCTCCTAAAAGTGCCCTGGCCAGAGGGTGGTGTACTTGGGCACCTATGGGCACTTGTGGTGCTTGTGGTGTGCTTGAGTATATTGCCCTCTGACAGCGGTAGAAGCCATGGCGGCTGACCTAAGCACTGTTGACTCCCGTCCACATGTTGTTGTTGTTTCTGTATGTTTCTCTTGGACGGTGTACTGGCACCACTGAACTGGAACCCCTCTGCTCCTTGGCTGCTCCTAGAAATTCAGTCCATCAACGTGATGAACAGAACCAGAGACAGAGATCAGCCCTGATGGAGTCCAGCTCTCACTGGAAACCAGTCTGACTACAACCAGCAATGTGGACCAGACTCTGGCTCTGTTCAGGGACTGGACAGCCCGTAACAACGGGTCCAGGACCTCCAACTGCTGGAGGACCCCCCACAGGACCCCAGACTCCTGGAGTACCCCCCACAGGACACCAGAGGGACACGGTCAGATGTCTTCTCCAAGTCCACAAAACACATGTGGACTGGTTGGGTAAATTCCCATGATCCCTCCAGGACCCTAGTGAGGGTCTAGAGCTGGTCCAGTGGTCCAGGACCAGGACTGAACCCACATTGTTCCTCCTGGATCTGAGATCCAACCATCGATGGGACTCTGTTCTCCAGCAGACCTGCATAGACCGGACCAGGGAGGCTGAGGAGTCTGGTTCTCCTGGAACTGGAACACACCCTCCAGTCCTCCTTCTTTCAAAGGGGAACCACCACCCTGGTCTGCCAGTCCAGAGGTACTGACCCTGATGTCCAGGTGATGTTGCAGAGACGTGTCAACCAGGAGTTTGAGGATTGTCTCCATGGCAGGAACCAACAACCTTCCAGCCTCAGCTCTGGTCAGCTGCTTCATCATCAGAGGTGGAGAACATGGTCCATTCAGACTCAATGTCCTCCACCTCCACCTGTGGTTGAAGCTCTGATGGAGGTGTGAGTTGAAGATCGTTCTGACAGGTTCCTCTGCCAGACGTTCACTTCTAGGGAAGATAAAGTTGTAATTTTGAAAAGGGTTTGCTGGAAACATCAGAATTTTGTATCAAAAAGTTTGAATCAAAAAGTCAAAAAGTCAGTATTTGTTACAACACCAGGTAAAAAAGTCACAAATTTGAAAAAATCCTAATTAAAAAAAATGTTACTTGTTTATGAAAATGAATTTCTAGAAAGTCTGATGAGTGATCGTAGAAATAAATGACAAAACCAAAGACTAAGGTCTAGGAAGGAGCAGCTGGAGCAGCAACAGGAGGAGCAACAACTGAAGGAGCAGTGACTGGAGGAGCAGCAGCTACTGGAGGAGCAGCAGCTACTGGAGGAGGAGCAGCTACTGGAGGAGCAGCTACTGAAGGAGCAGCAGCTACTGGAGGAGCAGCAGCTACAGGAGGAGCAACAACTGAAGGAGCAGTGACTGGAGGAGCAGCAGCTACTGGAGGAGCAACAGCAGCTACCGGAGGAGCAGCAGCTACTGGAGGAGCAGCAGGAGCAGCAGCTACTGGAGGAGCAGCAGCAGCACTAGGAGCAGCTACTGGAGGAGCAGCAGCAGCAGCATACTGGAGGAGCAGCAGCAGCAGCTACTGGAGGAGCAGCAGCTACAGGAGGAGCAACAACTGAAGGAGCAGTGACTGGAGGAGCAGCAGCTACTGGAGGATCAGCAGCTACTGGAGGAGCAGCAGCTACTGGAGGAGCAGCAGCAGGAGCACAACTGAAGGAGCAGTGGAGGAGCAGCAGCACTGGAGGATCAGCAGCTACTGGAGGAGCAGCAGCTACTGGAGGAGCAGCAGCTACAGGAGGAGCAACAAAACTGAAGGAGCAGTGACTGGAGGAGCAGCAGCTACTGGAGGAGCAGCAGCTACTGGAGGAGCAGCAGCTACTGGAGGAGCAACAGCTACTGGAGGATCAGCAGCTACTGGAGGAGCAGCAGCTACAGGAGGAGAGCAACAAACTGAAGGAAGGAGCAGTACTGGAGGAGCAGCAGCTACTGGAGGAGCAACAGCTACTGGAGCAGCAGCTACTGGAGGATCAGCAGCTACTGGAGGAGCAGCAGCTACAGGAGGAGCAACAACTGAAGGAGCAGCGGCTGGAGGAGCAGCAGCAGCAGCTACTGGAGGAGCAACAGCTACTGGAGGAGCAGCAGCAGCAGCTACTGGAGGATCAGCAGCTACTGGAGGAGCAGAGGAGGAGCAGCAGCTACTGGAGGATCAGCAGCTACTGGAGGAGCAGCAGCAACAGGAGGAGCAGCAGCAACAACTGAAGGAGCAGTGACTGGAGGAGCAGCAGCTACTGGAGGATCAGCAGCTACTGGAGGAGCAGCAGCTACAGGAGGAGCAACAGCAGTTACTGGAGGAGCAGCTACTGGAGCAGCAGCAGCTACTGGAGCAGCTACTGGAGGAGCAGCAGCAGCTACTGGAGGAGCAGCTACTGGAGGAGCAGCAGCAGCTACTGAAGCAGCAGCAGCTACTGGAGGAGCAGCTACTGGAGGAGCAACAGCTACTGGAGGAGCAGCTACTGGAGCAGCAGCAGCTACTGGAGCAGCTACTGGAGGAGCAACAGCAGCAGCTGGAGGAGCAGCAACTACTGGAGGAGCAGCAGCAGCTACTGGAGGAGCAGCTACTGGAGCAGCAGCAGCTACTGGAGCAGCTACTGGAGGAGCAACAGCAGCAGCTGGAGGAGCAGCAACTACTGGAGGAGCAGCAGCAGCTAATGGAGGAGCAGCAGCTACTGGAGCAGCAGCAGCTACTGCAGGAGCAGCAGCTACTGGAGGAGCAGCAGCAGCTACTGGAGCAGCAGCTACTGGAGCAGCAGCAGCTACTGCAGGAGCAGCAGCTACTGGAGGAGCAGCAGCAGCTACTGGAGCAGCAGCTACTGGAGCAGCAGCAGCTACTGGAGGAGCAGCAGCTGGAGGAGCAGCAGCTACTGGAGGAGCAGCAGCAGGTAATGGAGGAGCAGCAGCTACTGGAGGAGCAGCAGCTACTGGAGCAGCAGCAGCTACTGGAGGAGCAGCAGCTACTGGAGGAGGGCAGCTACTGGAGGAGCAGCAGCTACTGGAGGAGCAGCAGCTACAGGAGGAGCAACAACTGAAGGAGCAGTGACTGGAGGAGCAGCAGCTACTGGAGGAGCAACAGCAGCTACCGGAGGAGCAGCAGCTACTGGAGGAGCAGCAGCTACTGGAGCAGCAGCTACTGGAGGAGCAGCAGCAGCTACTGGAGGAGCAGCAGCAGCTACTGGAGGACCAGCAGCTACTGGAGGAGCAGCAGCAGCTACAGGAGGAGCAGCAAACTGAAGGAGCAGTGACTGAGGAGCAGCAGCTAGGGAGGATCAGCAGCTACTGGAGGAGCAGCAGCTACTGGAGGAGCAGCAGCTACAGGAGGAGCAACAACTGAAGGAGCAGTGACTGGAGGAGCAGCAGCTACTGGAGGATCAGCAGCTACTGGAGGAGCAGCAGCTACTGGAGGAGCAGCAGCTACAGGAGGAGCAACAACTGAAGGAGCAGTGACTGGAGGAGCAGCAGCTACTGGAGGATCAGCAGCTACTGGAGGAGCAGCAGCTACTGGAGGAGCAACAGCTACTGGAGGATCAGCAGCTACTGGAGGAGCAGCAGCTACAGGAGGAGCAACAACTGAAGGAGCAGTGACTGGAGGAGCAGCAGCTACTGGAGGAGCAACAGCTACTGGAGGAGCAGCAGCTACTGGAGGATCAGCAGCTACTGGAGGAGCAGCAGCTACAGGAGGAGCAACAACTGAAGGAGCAGTGACTGGAGGAGCAGCAGCTACTGGAGGAGCAACAGCTACTGGAGGAGCAGCAGCTACTGGAGGAGCAGCAGCTACTGGAGGAGCAGCAGCTACTGGAGGATCAGCAGCTACTGGAGGAGCAGCAGCAACAGGAGGAGCAGCAGCAACAACTGAAGGAGCAGTGACTGGAGGAGCAGCAGCTACTGGAGGATCAGCAGCTACTGGAGGAGCAGCAGCTACAGGAGGAGCAACAGCAGTTACTGGAGGAGCAGCTACTGGAGCAGCAGCAGCTACTGGAGCAGCTACTGGAGGAGCAGCAGCAGCTGAGGAGCAGCTAATGGAGGAGCAGCAGCAGCTGAAGCAGCAGCAGCTGGAGGAGCAGCTACTGGAGGAGCAACAGCTACTGGAGGAGCAGCTACTGGAGGAGCAGCAGCTACTGGAGCAGCAGCTACTGGAGGAGCAACAGCAGCAGCTGGAGGAGCAGCAACTACTGGAGGAGCAGCAGCAGCAGCTACTGGAGGAGCAGCTACTGGAGCAGCAGCAGCAGCTACTGGAGCAGCAGCTACTGGAGGAGCAACAGCAGCAGTGGAGGAGCAGCAACTACTGGAGGAGCAGCAGCAGCTAATGGAGGAGCAGCAGCTACTGGAGCAGCAGCAGCAGCTGACTGCAGGAGCAGAGCTACTGGAGGAGCAGCAGAAGCTACTGGAGCAGCAGCAGCAGCTACTGGAGCAGGCAGCAGAGAGCAGCAGTACTGGAGGCAGCAGCAGCAGCTACTGGAGCAGCAGCTGGAGCAGCAGCAGCTACTGGAGGAGCAGCAGCTGGAGGAGCAGCAGCAGGTAATGGAGGAGCAGCAGCTACTGGAGGAGCAGCAGCTACTGGAGCAGCAGCAGCTACTGGAGGAGCAGCAGCTACTGGAGGAGCAGCAGCAGCTACTGGAGGAGCAACAGCTACTGGAAGAGCAGCAGCAGCTACTGGAGGATCAGCAGCTACTAGAGGCTCAGCAGCTACTGGAGGAGCAGCAGCTACTGGAAGAGCAGCAGCTACTGGAAGAGCAGCAGCTACTAGAGGCTCAGCAGCTACTGGAGGAGCAGCAGCTACTGGAAGAGCAGCAGCTACTGGAGGATCAGCAGCTACTGGAGGAGCAGCAGCTACTGGAGGAGCAGCAGCTACTAGAGGCTCAGCAGCTGCTGGAGTAGCAGCAGCAGCTACTGGAGGAGCAACAGCTACTGGAGGAGCAGCTATGGTTGTTGGACTGTAGCACCAAAACACTGGACAGTTATGGACACAGGACTGATGAGACATGAGTGGAAACATGAGGCCAAGAAAAGTCCAGCAGAACTCGATGCAAAGACAGACGACCAAAGTAAGAGAGAAGGACACCAGGAAGTCAGGAGAACTGAGAAGAAACACCCAAATCAAAGCCACATCCAGACAAGATCAATACCTGATCAATACCTGTGTAACGGCAGCACCATCTACAGAGGTCAGAGTGGAGTATTTATTTCACGTTTAGTTGATGTGTGGTGTGTAAGTTTTGCGTCCTCTAAACTTTTATGTAAATTTCAGTAACAATGAAAGCCTGGTTTTGTTATTTCCTTGGAAAGACTGACAGTTTGTTCTGACTCCATGAAGGTGCTGCATCACGCTCCCTCCAGCCTGGACGCTCCACATCTGCCCAGCCTCCGAGCCGCTGGGTTTCCTCTTAAACAATCCCAGTCCGTCACAGGAGGAAAAAACACACTCAAGAAAGCGCACCGTGAAATCAATTTCCCAATTATGCTTCGTTTCCTGCAGGGCCAACACGCTTCCATGGCGTCATAAATCATCGGAAATATCAGTCACCATAAATCACACGCACAGATTTAAATCAGCTGTTTGCCTGAATCTCTCAGGCTGATGTGTGGAAGTGTGTGATAATGGAAACCAGCCGCCGTCTCTGTGGCGTTCCCGGTGTGTCCGTTCAACGGCGGTCCGCCTCACAACTCCAGCTGCTTCCAGCGCCGTGGCTGGATCCAGCCAGATGTTCCTGAGCTCAGCACCTCTGGTCTCCACCTCTTTATCTTTCTGGAAGAAACTTTTTGTTGTTTTTCCAAACTTTGTTGTGAAACGGAAGCATCTGTCCTGTGATTTCACCATCATTTTATCATCAAATCACAACTTATTTACTCAATATTTCTACTTTTTTAAGAAAAATACTGACTTTTAACAAATACTGATTTTTTTTTATGTAAAATTACAACTTTATGTTATAAAGCTGAATTTCAAAAAAAATTTTTTTACTGTAAAATCAAGAGTTTCCCATAATTTTTTCATAAAAAGATTATTTTTTTTAAAAAAATCTCAAATTTGTTTGAAAAATTACTTCACAAAATATCCAAAATGACAACTTTGACAATCACTCATTTGAATTTTACAAAGTGAAAGACTTCACAAGATTATGACTTTTTAATTTATTATTGTAAACTTTTGTTGTAAAATATCAACTTTTACAAAACTGAACTTTTTGACAAAATTTGTCTTTTTCATAATGAAATTACTGAAGATTTTGTAAAATTGTGACTTTTAAGTCAATTTTGTTGTAAAAAGCTGTTTTGTTTCATAAAGCTCCTTAAAACCATTAAAGAGAAACAAATGACAGCAACTTCTTTCCTGAAAAACATGACTTTTATAAAATCGCAACTGTTTTCCAATAAAATATCATTAAATACACTGTAAAAAAAATACTGTTGTTTTTACAAAAAAAAACTGGCAGCTGTGGTTGCCAGAATTATTCAGTAAAAAAACACGGTGAACATGTAAACAGTTTTACTGACCAAGCAGCAATTACAACAGTTTTAAATTGTAAAATAAACAGAATGTTTTAAGTGTGATTTTAAAAGGGTTATTTTTGTAATAAAACAGTTTTACCAAGTAAATTTAACAATTTTTTTTAAATTAATTATCATAATGATGCTGTTATTTTACACTGTCTTCCAGTAAGATTTACACATATTTTTTGTTTGTTGTACATGAAATTTAATTTAGTCTTACTGAAAAAATACCTTTGAATAACAGATTGTTGTGAAGGATACAACTTTTCACTTTAAAAAAAATACAAAAATGTGTGTTTGCTACAACAAAATACAATATTATTTGCAATTTTCTATTTTACAATTTACAATAGTTTTCGGTTCAACATTATACAACATAATACTGGTAAATAAAAACACAAAATCACTGTATTTTGCTTTACAGAACTTTTATGTCAGGATTTTACAGACTTTTACTGTTAATTTTACTGACTTTTCTTACAGTGTATAAACATTCACAAAACTGCAACTTTTTGACAAACATTGTGATGTTATGTCCTCTAAACCAGTTACGTCCTAAAGAATCAGCTCATTCCATAGTTAATTAGCAGCACCTCGTTACTGTAACTGTGCTCCATTTTCTTTCTTCTCAAACTCTGAGTTTTTATAAACCCAGGTCTGGTCTGGGGCGGCCATGACGGCCATTTTGGGTTTTTCTTTGTTCTGTGTTAAGTTGGCGGCCATTTTGATTTTTTCTTTGTTCTGTGTTGGCGCCAGTCCCTGTCTTTAGTGTTTCCTGTTTCCTGTTTTAATTTGAAGGTCTGTCTTTTCTCCATTGTTTTCAGCTTTGCTTTCTCCCTCTCGTTATCCTGATTGTCTCCACCTGTCTCTCGTTTGTATTGTGTATTTAAGTCTTTGTCTGTGCCGGTCCATCGTCTTATGTCGGTCCATCTTTCTGCTGTGCTTCGTAAATCTTTTCTCGTGTTTTTCTGTTCTTGGTTCGTCGATGCTTGTTTTTTGATGACTTTTGTAGAATTTTGGTTTGTTTTGGATTTTGTCTTTTTTCCCTTTTGCATTACTTTTGTGGATTTTGGTTTTCTTGGAGTTTTGGGTTTTGTTTGTAAAATAAACATCCTTTTTTTTTGCACTCTTAACTTCTGTGAACACGTTCAGCTGCAACTGCAGTCTACGTTTTAATTCTGCTGCCATTCTTTGTTTTTCTTGTAGGATAAATTTAGCATACTTCGCTCCATGTTTGTGTCAAAATGGCGACATAGATCATCCTCTTTCATGATGACACCACCTCATAACACAAAAGACATACTGTTGTTTTCACCTTGAGGTATAAACGTGTTAGTTTGTAGAGGTTTTTCTAAAGTCCATCAGTTCTGAAAATAATCTTGATGTCTGGCTCATGGTGAGATACCGTTATTGTTGGGGATAATGCATTAAAATGCATTATGGGAGATGTAGTTTATGGTCAATATGTGCGTTAAAGCGGTATAGGCTTATTTGAAGTCTTAAAATATTGGTTTAAAATTTAAGACAATAATGTACAAGCTTGTGTTTGACACATGTGGTTTATGTGGTCATTTCATTCAGTCGTTTGTCTGCTCTACTCTTTCTGTCCTTCCTTCTCCCTCTGTCCTCCATCCTCTCCGTCCTCTTTTCTGTCTTTATCCAGCTGGTCTTCATCAGGAAGGTCCCTCCATATGATCCAGGTCCTGGTTCAGGTTTCTTCCTCTTAAAGTGGAGTTTTTTCTTGCCTCTGTTTGGCTTGAAGGTTTTTTTCTCCCACTGTGAGTTTTTTTTTACCTGCTATTATCATTGATTAGGATTTAATATTATAATTTTAGTTAAGACAATTGACATTGTAACAGATGCTATACAAATAAAATAGAATTGAACTGAATTAAAGACCAGGTGTGTCCTAAAGGCGCCAGGTGTGTCCTAAAAACTAGTCATGTCCCAGAATCATCTGCTGAGGGGTCGTGATCTGAATCTCTTAATTGTTACTGTCATAGACGCCATACGAATAAAGTTGAGTTGAATTGAAAATCACAGCTGCTCAACGGTTCTTCTCTCCTCCAGCGAGAGGACAAACGGGGAGGAGCTTGAGTCCACCTGGAGTCTACCTGTGCACGTGTCTGTCAGAACACGTTACTGTGTCAGAATCAAAGAAATATCCACGTTTAGACCGAATATCTCTGAGAAGTTACCGGATGGACACGAACCTCCAGAGAGCTGTAGAGCAGCAGCGTACCTGGACATCACCTGGACCAGGAATGATCTTCATGAAGGAAGGTTTTAGCAGAAGAACATCTCAGAGTTCCTCCACGTAGCCACTTTAGTTCCATCTGTATAACGTTCCTTCGCTAGGCTGTTTTATGGAATTATAATGATATAATTATACATTTGGATCTGGACTGGGAATAAACTGGACTAACTGGGTTCCCGTGAACTGGACTGTCTTGTAAAAGGTGAGTTCTGATGTGAATCAAAATAAAATGAAT
This sequence comes from Hirundichthys speculiger, assembly GCA_018398805.1. Taxonomy (NCBI): domain Eukaryota; kingdom Metazoa; phylum Chordata; class Actinopteri; order Beloniformes; family Exocoetidae; genus Hirundichthys; species Hirundichthys speculiger. The sequence goes on from JAGFBZ010000513.1 coordinate 48,358, forward strand.
CAGCCAAACTTGCTTCCTGCTTAACACAATGATGTGGAATGTGAAAAAAACACTTTCATAGTTTAAGACACAATCCAGGGATCTGATTGGTCGAGTTGGATGATTGACACCTCTATTGGACTGTTAGAGCCAATAGAATCGCAGGATATTCTCCAAATCTGCCCAGCAACACAGTTCACCAATCACAAGAAAGCAACTACACAGGATCACTTTTACCTGAAAGAAGATGTTCATGAAATAAAGATTAAAATGTTAAAATTAGGTCATGAATTATTTTAATATGACACTGAAAAAACTGATTACTAGATTACTAGATTTATGATTTATTTCTGAAAGTACAGCAAAGATAGAATCTGTGTTTACAGCTGAGAATAGCTTTGGGTATCTTTGGCTGTTTGTTCTGGTGATAAAATAAAGATAAAATAAAGTCTCAGCGTTTATGTGGTTTGAAATGTCGTCACATGATCGATCACAGCAGGTTTAGATTATCATCTTTTTGCTCCCTGATTTAGTTTGCTGTGTTGGAACTGTCTTTTATTTATGAAGCTGAGCTTCTGAACTTTGACTGACATGTAGGTTTGTACATTTTTAACGTGTTTTTAACAATTTATGTTGTTGAGAGTGCGGTGCCCTCAGAACGGGGGGATCTGGTTCTGAAGGGGTTAATCAGAGGAGCAAAACTCCTTCAAGCATTTTTGTAAAAGTATGCTGGGAAAAATAAGCAGAATCTTTCTTATCTGTGACTGGCATTTGCTGCATGAAGCTAAATTTAGGCGCGTCAGGTCTGAGAAAACGGCTTCCTTCCCACCACCGAGAAGAATGAGCTGATTGTTGAGCAGCACCAGAACCACGCCATCAATCACCGCCTTCCAGCAAACACGTCTTCATTTAAGTCTAAGCTGCCGTAAACAAAAAGTGGAGCTTGAAAAAGCGACGGCAGAGACCGCAGCAGCACTAAATGCTTTTTATGACGTGTTAATGAGCAGTAAAAGTAAGAGGAGTGCTAACTCAGCCCAGATGAACCGCTTTCAGGGTAAAAAACAAGTCAGGATCCAGATGCTGGATGCAGATGTCCTCCGAAGATCTGCTCTCTTTAGCGTTGGGTTTTTAACTGCTCAGCCTCTGTTTGTCGCTGATTTTACGGCGTTTGTTCATTAGTTCAGGTCACTGACAGACATGTTTGGAGGCAGCTGCTGGAGCCAGGAGACGTGATGGATCCCTTCATGTACCGTATTCTCTCTAACAGACGCTCCCTGCCGGAGGAGAGCTCTTCATGTACCGTAGTTTCTGGACTACGAGTCGCACCGATGCTTGAGTTGCTTCTGTCAAAAAATACGTCACGTGGAGGAAAAAAATAATAATCTCCAAGTCTCACGAGTCAATAAGAGCAGCTGATAATAGGACCATTAATGAGCATTGATGTTCAAGTACCCGTCTGTGGACTCGTTCCTCCGTCTGTGGACTCGTTCCTCCATCTGTGGACTCGTTCCTCTATCTGTGGACTCGTTCCTCTATCTGTGGACTCGTTCCTCTATCTGTGGACTCGTTCCTCCGTCTGTGGACTCGTTCCTCCGTCTGTGGACTCGTTCTTCCTTCTGTGGACTCGTCCCTCCAGCTGTGGACTCGTTCCTGCATCTGAGGACTCGTTCCTCCGTCTGTGGACTTGTTCCTCCGTCTGTGGACTCGTTCCTCCATCTGTGGACTCATTCCTCCATCTGTGGACTCGTTCCTCCGTCTGTGGACTCGTCCCTCCGTCTGTGGACTCGTTTATCCAATTGTGGACTCATTTCTCCATCTGTGGACTCGTTCCTCCATCTGTGGACTCGTTCCTCCATCTGAGGACTCGTTCCTCCGTCTGTGGACTCATTCCTCCATCTGTGGACTCGTTCCTCCATCTAAGGACTCGTTCCTCCTTCTGAGGACTCGTTCCTCCTTCTGAGGACTCGTCCCTCCAGCTGTGGACTCGTTCCTCCATCTGTGGACTCGTTCCTCCATCTGTGGACTCGTTCCTCCGTCTGTGGACTCGTTCCTCCTTCTGAGGACTCGTTCCTCCTTCTGAGGACAAGTCCCTCCAGCTGTGGACTCGTTCCTCCATCTGTGGACTCGTTCCCCGTCTGTGGACGTCCTCCGTGGACTCGTTCCTCCATCTGTGGACTCGTTCCTCCATCTGACTCGTTACTCTGTTCTCTCCTCTCTGTGGACTCGTTCCTCCATCTGTGGACTCGTTCCTCCATCTGTGGACTCGTTCCTCCTTCTGAGGACTCGTTCCTCCATCTGTGGACTCGTTCCTTCATCTCGTTCCTCGTTCCTCCATCTGTGGACTCGTTCCTCCATCTGTGGACTCGTTCCTCCTCTCTGTGGACTCGTGACTCGTTCCTCCATCTGTGGACTCGTTCCTCCTCTGTGGACTCGTTCCTCCGTCTGTGGACTCGTCCCTCCTCTGTGTGACTCGTCCCTCCATCTGTGGACTCATTCCTCCTCCATCTGTGGACTGGTTCCTCCGTCTGTGGACTCGTTCCTCCATCTGTGGACTCGTCCCTCCATCTGTGGACTCGTCCCTCCATCTGTGGACTCATTCCTCCATCTGTGGACTCGTCCCTCCATCTGTGGACTCGTTCCTCCATCTGTGGACTCATTCCTCCGTCTGTGGACTCGTTCCTCCGTCTGAGGACTCGTTCCTCCGTCTGTGAACTCGTCCCTCCATCTGTGGACTCGTTCCTCCGTCTGTGGACTCGTTCCTCCGTCTGTGGACTCGTCCCTCCGTCTGTGGACTCGTTCCTCCATCTGTGGACTCGTTTCCTCCATCTTGGACTCGTTCCTCTCATCTGTGGACTCGTTCCTCCTTCTGTGGACTCGTCCCTCCGTCTGTGGACTCGTTCCTCCGTCTGTGGACTCGTTCCTCCGTCTGTGGACTCGTTCCTCCATCTGTGGACTCGTTCCTCCATCTGTGGACTCGTTCCTCCGTCTGTGGACTGGTTCCTCCATCTGTGGACTCATTCCTTCATCTGTGGACTGGTTCCTCCATCTGTGGACTCATCCGTCCTTCTGAGGACTCGTTCCTCCTTCTGAGGACTCGTTCCTCCATCTGAGGACTTGTTCCTCCATCTGTGGACTCGTCCCTCCTTCTGTGGACTCGTTCCTCCGTCTGTGGACTCGTTCCTCCATCTGTGGACTCGTCCTTCTGTGGACTCGTCCCTCCGTCGTGGACTCGTTCCTCCGTCTGAGGACTCGTTCCTCCCTCTGTGGACTCGTTCCTCCATCTGTGGACTCGTCCCTCCGTCTGTGGACTCGTTCCTCCATCTGTGGACTCGTCCCTCCGTCTGTGGACTCATTCCTCCAGCTGTGGACTCGTTCCTCCGTCTGTGGACTCGTTCATCCAATTATGGACTCATTCCTCCATCTGAGGACTCGTTCCTCCATCTGAGGACTCGTTCCTCCTTCCGAGGACTCGTTCCTCCATCTGAGGACTCGTTCCTCCATCTGTGGACTCATTCCTCCATCTGAGGACTCGTTCCTCCATATGTGGACTCGTTCCTCCGTCTGTGGACTCGTTCATCCAATTATGGACTCATTCCTCCATCTGTGGACTCATTCCTCCATCTGAGGACTCGTTCCTCCATCTGTGGACTCGTTCCTCCGTCTGTGGACTCGTTCCTCCATCTGAGGACTCGTTCCTCCATCTGAGGACTCGTTCCTCCTTCTGAGGACTCGTTCCTCCATCTGAGGACTTGTTCCTCCATCTGTGGACTCGTTCCTCCGTCTGTGGACTCGTTCCTCCATCTGTGGACTCGTTCCTCCATCTGTGGACTCGTTCCTCCATCTGAGGACTCGTTCCTCCATCTGTGGACTCGTTCCTCCATCTGTGGACTCGTTCATCCAATTATGGACTCATCCTCCATCTGTGGACTCATTCCTCCATCTGAGGACTCGTTCCTCCATCTGAGGACTCGTTCCTCCGTCTGTGGACTCGTTCCTCCATCTGAGGACTCGTTCCTCCATCTGTGGACTCGTTCCTCCATCTGTGGACTCGTTCATCCAATTATGGACTCATTCCTCCATCTGTGGACTCATTCCTCCATCTGAGGACTCGTTCCTCCATCTGAGGACTCGTTCCTCCGTCTGTGGACTCGTTCCTCCATCTGTGGACTCGTTCCTCCTTCTGTGGACTCGTTCCTCCATCTGTGGACTCATTCCTCCAGCTGTGGACTCGTTCCTCCATCTGTGGACTCGTTCCTCCAGCTGTGGACTCGTTCGTCCTTCTGAGGACTCGTTCCTCCATCTGTGGACTCGTTCCTCCATCTGAGGACTCGTTCGTCCTTCTGAGGACTCGTTCCTCCGTCTGTGGACTTGTTCCTCCGTCTGTGGACTCACTCCTCCATCTGTGGACTCGTTCCTCCATCTGAGGACTCGTTCATCCGTCTGAGGACTCGTCCCTCCTTCTGTGGACTCGTTCCTCCGTCTGTGGACTCGTTCCTCCGTCTGTGGACTCGTTCCTCCATCTGTGGACTCGTTCCTCCGTCGTCTGTGGACTCGTTCCTCCGTCTGTGGACTCGTTCCTCCATCTGTGGACTCGTCCCTCCATCTGTGGACTCGTTCCTCCGTCTGTGGACTCGTTCCTCCGTCTGAGGACTCGTTCCTCCGTCTGTGGACTCGTTCCTCCATCTGTGGACTCGTTCCTCCATCTGTGGATTCGTTCCTCCGTCTGAGGACTTGTTTCTCCGTCTGTGGACTTGTTCCTCCATCTGTGGACTCGTTCCTCCTTCTGTGGACTCGTTCCTCCGTCTGAGGACTTGTTCCTCCTTCTGTGGACTCGTTCCTCCGTCTGAGGACTTGTTTCTCCGTCTGTGGACTTGTTCCTCCATCTGTGGACTCGTCCCTCCGTCTGAGGACTCGTTCCTCCATCTGTGGACTCGTCCCTCCTTCTGTGGACTCGTCCCTCCGTCTGTGGACTCGTTCCTCCTTCTGTGGACTCGTCCCTCCTTCTGTGGACTCGTTCCTCCGTCTGTGGACTCGTCCTCCGTCTGTGGACTCGTCCCTCCGTCTGTGGACTCGTTCCCTCCATCTGTGGACTCGTCCTCCCTCCATCTGGGACTCGTTCCTCCATCTGTGGGACTCGTTCATCCTCTGTGGACTCGTCCCTCCATCTGTGGACTCGTCCCTCCTCCGTCTGTGGACTCGTTCCCTCCATCTGTTGGACTCGTTCCTCCATCTGTGGACTTGTTCCTTCATCTGTGGACTCGTTCCTCCATCTGTGGACACGTTCCTCCATCTGTGGACTCGTCCCTCCATCTGTGGACTCGTTCCTCCGTCTGTGGACTTGTTCCTTCATCTGTGGACTCGTTCCTCCATCTGTGGACACGTTCCTCCATCTGTGGACTCGTCCCTCCGTCTGTGGACTCGTTCCTCCGTCGTTCCTCCATCTGTGGACTCGTCCCTCCATCTGTGGACTCGTCCCTCCCTCTGTGGACTCGTCCTCCATCTGTGGACTCGTTCCTCCGTCTGTGGACTCGTTCCTCCATCTGTGGACTCGTTCCTCCGTCTGTGGACTCGTTCCTCTGTCTGAGGACTCGTTCCTCCGTCTGTGGACTCGTTCCTCCATCTGTGGACTCGTTCCTCCATCTGTGGACTCGTTCCCTCCGTCTGTGGACTCGTTCCTCCATCTGAGGACTCGTTCCTCCGTCTGTGGACTCGTTCCTCCATCTGTGGACTCGTTCCTCTCCGTCTGTGGACTCGTTCCTCCGTCTCGTTCCTCCATCTGTGGACTCGTCCTCCCTCCGTCTGTGGACTCGTCCCTCCCTCTGTGGACTCGTTCCTCCGTCTGTGGACTCGTTCCTCCGTCTGTGGACTCGTTCCTCCATCTGAGGACTCGTTCATCCGTCTGTGGATTCGTTCCTCTGTCTGAGGACTCATTCCTCCGTCTGTGGACTCGTTCCTCCATCTGTGGACTCGTTCCTCCATCTGTGGACTGTTCCCTCCGTCTGAGGACTCGTTCCTCCATCTGAGGACTCGTTCCTCCATCTGTGGACTCGTTCCTTCATCTGTGAACTCGTTCCTCCATCTGAGGACTCGTTCCTCCAGCTGTGGACTCGTCCCTCCGTCTGAGGACCCGTTCCTCCGTCTGTGGACTCGTTCCTCCGTCTCTGGACTCGTTCCTCCGTCTGTGGACTCCTTCCTCCGTCTGTGGACTCGTTCCTCCGTCTGTGGACTCCTTCCTCCATCTGTGGACTCGTTCCTCCCTGTGGACTCGTCCTTCCGTCTGTGGACTCCCTCCGTCTGTGGACTCGTTCCTCCATCTGTGGACTCGTTCCTCCATCTGAGGACTCGTTCCTCTCCATCTGTGGACTCGTTCCTCCGTCTGAGGACTCGTTCCTCCGTCTGTGGACTCGTCCCTCCGTCTGTGGACTCGTTCCTCCGTCTGTGGACTCGTTCCTCCGTCTGTGGACCCGTTCCTCCGTCTGTGGACTCGTTCCTCCGTCTGTGGACTCGTCCCTCCGTCTGAGGACTCGTCCCTCCGTCTGTGGACTCGTCCCTCCGTCTGTGGACCCGTTCATCCATCTGTGGACTCGTTCCTCCATCTGAAGGACTCGTTCCTCCATCTGTGGACTCGTTCCTCCGTCTGTGGACTCGTTCCTCCGTCTGTGGACTCGTTCCTCCATCTGAGGACTCGTTCCTCCATCTGTGGACTCGTTCCTCCATCTGTGGACTCGTCCCTCCATCTGTGGACTCGTCCCTCCCTCTGTGGACTCGTTCCTCCGTCTGTGGACTCGTTCCTCCGTCTGTGGACTCGTTCCTCCATCTGAGGACTCGTTCATCCGTCTGTGGATTCGTTCCTCTGTCTGAGGACTCATTCCTCCGTCTGTGGACTCGTTCCCTCGTGACTCGTTCCTCCATCTGTGGACTCGTCCTCTCCGTGACTCGTTCCTCCATCTGAGGACTCGTTCCTCCATCTGTGGACTCGTTCCTTCATCTGTGGACTCGTTCCTCCATCTGAGGACTCGTTCCTCCATCTGTGGACTCGTCCCTCCCCTCCGTCTGAGGACTCCGTCCTCTCTGTCCTCGTCTGTCCGTCTGTGGACTCGTTCCTCCGTCTGTGGACTCGTTCCTCCGTCTGTGGACTCGTCCGTCTCCTCCGTCTGTGGACTCGTTCCTCCGTCTGTGGACTCGTTCCTCCGTTCTGTCGGACTCGTCCTCTCCGTCTGTGGACTCGTTCCTCCGTCTGTGGACTCGTTCCTCCGTCTGTGGACTCCGTCCTCCGTCTGTGGACTCGTTCCTCCGTCTGTGGACTCCTCCCGTCCTCTCGTCTGTCTGTGGACTCGTCCCTCCTCCGTCTGTGGACTCGTCCCTCCTTCTGTGGACTCGTTCCTCCATCTGTGGACTCGTTCCTCCGTCTGTGGACTCGTTTCCGTCCATCGTGTGGGACTCGTTCCTCCGTCTGAGGACTCGTTCCTCCGTCTGAGGACTCGTCCCTCCGTCTGAGGACTCGTTCCTCCGTCTGTGGACTCGTTCCTCCGTCTGTGGACTCGTTCCTCCGTCTGTGGACTCGTTCCTCCGTCTGTGGACTCGTCCCTCCGTCTGTGGACTCGTCCCTCCGTCTGTGGACTCGTTCCTCCGTCTGTGGACCCGTTCTCCATCTGTGGACTCGTTCCTCCATCTGAAGACTCGTTCCTCCTCCGTCACTCGTCCTCGTGTGGACTTCGTTCCTCCGTCTGTGGACTCGTTCCTCCGTCTGTGGACTCGTTCCTTCATCTGAGGACTCGTTCCTCCATCTGTGGACTCGTTCCTCCGTCTGAGGACTCGTTCCTCCGTCTGAGGACTCGTCCCTCCGTCTCAGGACTCGTTCCTCCGTCTGTGGACTCGTTCCTCCGTCTGTGGACCCGTTCCTCCGTCTGTGGACTCATTCCTCCGTCTGAGGACTCGTTCCTCCATCTGTGGACTCGTCCCTCCGTCTGTGGATTCGTCCCTCCATCTGTGGACTCGTTCCTCCTCCATCTGTGGACTCATTCCTCCGTCTGTGGACTCGTTCCTCCGTCTGTGGACTCGTTCCTCCATCTGTGGACTCGTTCCTCCATCTCTGTCCATCTTTCAGTCCCTGGTTCTCCTTCTCTGATTGGTTCATAGCTGTCAGAGGTTCCTCTGCTTTTCTTCAGTCTCTAGTTTCTCATCCCTCCATCTTTCTGCTCCGTTACTGTTTTCAGCTGCAGATTTTATCATCTTCACTTTAAATTCTGCAGTAGAGATTTTTCTTCTTGGTCTCATATTTGTGTTCCCTCAGTCTTTTGTCATTTTTTTCAGTATCAGTGTTCAGTTGTCGTGAGTGTAGCGATGTCCTGTTGTTGTCATGGAGACATTGAGGAGATTTTTGACATATACCGTGTTGGCCTGAATATAGGCTGATATTTGATTCTAGAAGTCATATTCTCAAAAATGGGGGTTTTCTTATAATCGAGGTCTAGACTTTTATATTGTAGTTCCACATCTGGGCCACTAGATGGAGCTGCAGCTCAGTAACCAGTCAGAATAGAGCATCAGTGAACACATGGAGCAGATCTGATGATCAATGGAGGAACTACGAGACCGACTGGATCAAAGGGGTTGGAAAGTTTAGTTTCAGTCCAGAATTAGTTTTTACAGACTGAATTATTAATGTTGTTCTTGAAACTGAATCTAACTGGACTTTGATGGTTCTGCAGTTATTGACATCATTAATGCAGTTATTGAACTACATGGTTGTTGCTGATTCAGAGTCATAGTCTCAGATTTAAGAGAATAAAGTTTATTAAATAGTTCTATAGCTTGATCAGAAATAACATGAAACCTGACACGTACCTGACCTTCAGTATGGAACCATACTTCCTATAAAAAATTAAATCATTAACATGTTTAACAATACAGCAGAATATTTTCTCTAGGTGAGTTTTTTCTATAGTAATTGTACAATAAAACGTTTTAAAAAACCTTATTGTCTTCTTCTTTGACTAGCCTGACGGCGATGGACTAGCCTGATGGTGGTGGACTAGCCTGATGGTGACGGACTAGCCTGAAGATGATGGACTAGCCTGAAGGTGACGGACTAGCCTGAAGATGACGGACTAGCCTGATGGTGGTTGACTATCCTGAAGGTGGTGGACTAGCCTGATGGTGACGGACTAGCCTGAAGATGATGGACTAGCCTGAAGGTGAAGGACTAGCCTGAAGATGATGGACTAGCCTGAAGGGGACGGAGTAGCCTGAAGGTGATGGACTTGCTTGAAGGTGGTGGACTGGTCTGAAGGTGGTGGACTAGCTTGAAGGTGGGGGACCAGCCTGAAGGTGGTGGACTAGCTTGAAAGTGGGGGACCAGCCTGAAGGTGATGGACTAGCGATATGGTGATGGACTGACGATGGTGGACTAGCCTGAAGGTGGTGGACTGGCCTGATGGTGGTGGACTAACCTGAAGGTGATGGACTTGCTTGAAGGTGGTGGACTGGTCTGAAGGTGGTGGACTAGCTTGAAGGTGGGGGACCAGCCTGAAGGTGATGGACTAGCGATATGGTGATGGATTGACGATGGTGGACTAGCCTGAAGGTGGTGGACTCATCTTATGGTGGTGGACTAGACTGATGGTGGTGGACTAGCCTGAAGGTGGCGGACTCATCTTATGGTGGTGGACTAGACTGATGGTGGTGGACTAGCCTGATGGTGACGGACTAGCCTGAAGATGATGGACTTGCTTGAAGGTGGTGGACTGGTCTGAAGGTGGTGGACTAGCTTGAAGATGGGGGACCAGCCTGAAGGTGATGGACTAGCGATATGGTGATGGACTGACGATGGTGGACTAGCCTGAAGGTGGTGGACTGGCCTGATGGTGGTGGACTAACCTGAAGGTGATGGACTTGCTTGAAGGTGGTGGACTGGTCTGAAGGTGGTGGACTAGCTTGAAGGTGGGGGACCAGCATGAAGGTGATGGACTAGCGATATGGTGATGGACTGACGATGGTGGACTAGCCTGAAGGTGGTGGACTCATCTTATGGTGGTGGACTAGACTGATGGTGGTGGACTAGCCTGAAGGTGGCGGACTCATCTTATGGTGGTGGACTAGACTGATGGTGGTGGACTAGCCTGATGGTGACGGACTAGCCTGAAGATGATGGACTAGCCTGAAGGTGACGGACTAGCCTGAAGGTGACGGACTAGCCTGAAGGTGACAGACTAGCCTGAAGGAGACGGACTAGCCTGAAGGTGACGGACTAGCCTGAAGGTGACGGACTAGCCTGAAGGAGACGGAGTAGCCTGAAGATGATGGACTAGCCTGAAGGTGAAGGACTAGCCTGAAGATGATGGACTAGCCTGAAGATGACAGACTAGCCTGAAGATGATGGACTAGCCTGAAGGTGACGGACTAGCCTGAAGATGATGGACTAGCCTGAAGGTGACGGACTAGCCTGAAGGAGACGGAGTAGCCTGAAGATGATGGAGTGCCTCCATTTCTCTCCAGAGAGGAGCATCTCTTCCTGTGAAGTTGAACAGCGACGTTCTCAGTTGTCCTGTCCAATAATACCAGAGTGGGTGGGGACATTTAAGTCCCCCATTGTCGGATGTTAAGGACAGTAGTGACGGTCGTGTCCGGGGATGTCTATTCTTCCACAGAAATCTAACAAACAATGTTTTTAGTTGATAGAACAGAAGGAAGTGGGCGATTTTGAAATAGATATAATAGTTTAGGCATTATGTTCATTTTAAGGACATTTATTTGACCTATTAGTGGCTATTTTAGGGGGATTTTTACTTTCTAATTGGTTTAGGAACATTATTGATGACTTTGATTTATCTAATTTATATCCTGAGATTTCTCCAAATCCATTGATGAGTTCTAATAATTCAGGACCGGACAGTTCCTTTGTCAATATGCCTGTTATGTTCTGGTTCCTCCAGATGTTCCAGTGGTTCTGTTGTCTCAGGGTTAGGTGCTCCTTCACGCACCTGGGGTGAAGGAGTTAGGGTTAGGTGCTCCTTCACGCACCTGGGGTGAAGGAGTTAGGGTTAGGTGCTCCTTCACGCACCTGGGGTGAAGGAGTTAGGGTTAGGTGCTCCTTCACGCACCTGAGGTGAAGGAGTTGGGTTAGGTGCTCCTTCACGCTGGGGTGAGGAGGGTTAGTCCACTGGGTGAAGGAGTTAGGGTTAGGTGCTCCTTCACGCACCTGGGGTGAAGGAGGTTAGGGTGAAGGAGTAGGTTAGCTCCTTCACCACACCTGGGGTGAAGGAGTTAGGGTTAGGTGCTCTTTACACACCTGGGGTGAAGGAGTTAGGGTTAGGTGCTCTTTTACACACCTGGGGTGAAGGAGTTAGGGTTAGGTGCTCCTTCACACACCTGGGGTGAAGGAGTTAGGGTTAGGTGCTCCTTCACGCACCTGGGGTGAAGGAGTTAGGGTTAGGTGCTCCTTCACGCACCTGAGGTGAAGGAGTTAGGGTTAGGTGCTCCTTCACGCACCTGGGGTGAACGAGTTAGGGTTAGGTGCTCCTTCACGCACCGGGGGTGAAGGAGTTAGGGTTAGGTGCTCCTTCACGCACCTGGGGTGAACGAGTTAGGGTTAGGTGCTCCTTCACGCACCTGGGGTGAAGGAGTTAGGGTTAGGTGCTCCTTCACGCACCGGGGTGAAGGAGTTAGGGTTAGGTGCTCCTTCACGCACCTGGGGGAAGTTAGGGTTAGGTGCTCCTTCACGCACCTGAGGTGAAGGAGTTAGGGTTAGGTGCTCCTTCACACACCTGGGGTGAAGGAGTTAGGTTAGGGGCTCCTTCACGCACCTGGGGTGAAGGAGTTAGGGTAGGTGCTCCTTCACGCACCTGGGGTGAAGGAGTTAGGGTTAGGTGCTCCTTCACACACCGGGGGAGTTAGGGTTAGGTACACACTGGGAAGGAGTTAGGTTAGGTGCTCTTTTACACACCTGGGGTGAAGGAGTTAGGGTTAGGTGCTCTTTCACACACCTGGGGTGAAGGAGTTAGGGTTAGGTGCTCCTTCACGCACCTGGGGTGAAGGAGTTAGGGTTAGGTGCTCCTTCACGCACCTGAGGTGAAGGTTAGGTGCTCCTTCACGCACCTGGGGTGAACGAGTTAGGGTTAGGTGCTCCTTCACGCACCGGGGGTGAAGGAGTTAGGGTTAGGTGCTCCTTCACACACCTGGGGTGAACGAGTTAGGGTTTAGGTGCTCCTTCACGCACCGGGGTGAAGGAGTTAGGGTTAGGTGCTCCTTCACGCACCTGGGGTGAACGAGTTAGGGTTAGGTGCTCCTTCACACACCTGGGGTGAAGGAGTTAGGGTTAGGTGCTCCTTCACACACCTGGGGTGAAGAGTTAGGGTAGGTGCTCCTTCACACACCTGGGGTGAAGGAGTTAGGGTTAGGTGCTCCTTCACACACTGGGGTAAGGAGTTAGGGTTAGGTGCTCCTTCACGCACCTGGGGTGAAGGAGTTAGGGTCAGGTGCTCCTTCACACACCTGAGGTGAAGGAGTTAGGGTCAGGTGCTCCTTCACACACCTGGGGTGAAGGAGTCTGTCGCTGAAGGAGCTCTCCAGGGCAGTCAGGGTGTCCTTCAGAGGACGGAGAGACTCTGTCCATCAGAGAGGACAGCATTTTATCCCATTAAAGTTCTATCTTTATCCAGTTCTTCTTTATTTGCTTCTGAAATTCTGGGAATATGAATGTCCAAGAATCCAAGAATTAATTTAACTCAGATGTATTTGGACCTATTTCTGAACAATAAAGCCTCTCTAAACATTTCCTGAAGGTTTCGTTTATTCCAGTTGGCTCCACAATCGTCTCATTATTACTGTTTTGTAATGAAGTTATAAGTCTTATATAAGACTATATGCGCCGTGCGAGCACTCTAGCAGGTTTAACCTTGGTCATAAAAGTTTGTTTCAGTCGTAGCAGACCTGCTAAAGCTTTTGCTGAACATAATTCATTATACTGTGATCTCAGTAGAAATAGTTCTTGATGCGCACCTTGAGAGCCCCATTGATAATATCCTTCTTCTAATTTCTTTATCTTTGTTTCTAGTGATTTTGTTTTCCTAGATGTTTCTTTGTCTTTGGAGCTGGTGATATTAATTATTTGTCCCCTAATAAATGCTTAAAACACTTCCCATCTGGTACTTTTTGAGCTCTCCGTTGTATTTGTTTCAAAATATTATTTAATCTGTTCACCAAGAAAGGTAACTTGTATCCACCAGCCTTTTTGTTTTAAATCTCCATTTGGGATCATTATACACTAAGGGCCTGATTTACTAAGATCCTGAATAAAGAGTACTAAATTGCGTGTGCACTGAAAAAGTTTGCACGTGCTGTTGTTGTGTGTTTTGCGGGTGATCAACTAAGAATGCTCGCGCAATTGATAACGGGTGCAAACCGCAGTATTTAAATGAGGTGTTGCGTGTCTTACGGTTTGCGCCATGGAGAGTCTGGATGGAAAGCAGGATAGACGCAAGCGCAAAATGAAATTTGACGAGTTGGAGTTAGAGATATTAGTGGAAGAGGCAAATAAACACATTCATGAACTAAAGCAAAGAAATTTAAACATTACCAAAAGAAACGCAATATGGGAGAAAATCTGCGATAGAATAAATGCAGTTGGTAAGACAAAAAGAACGGCAGATGAGGTTAAAAGAAGGTGGCAAGATATAAGGCGAAGAACTAAAGAAAAAGTGGCCTTTAACAAGACAGGTGGAGGGCCTGCGGAAGAGATGCCTCTAACCAGCAGGTGCAGCTCACCTTCTGGAGCCAACTGCAGAACAAGGTAGGCGCACAATAAGAAACACTTTTTTCTCCATGAAAACACGTGATTTATTTATTATCACAAATAAAAAAATGAATGTGCCTCCCAGTGTTTCCACTAGAAAAAATTGGCACCGGACAATGTGACCGGCAGGTTTTCAATTTACCGGACAAATGTTTGCAATTCCGCTCACATAGGCTATATGAATCATATGCAGTAGTACGATATCAATGCAAGTCATTTAATAGTGTTTTTATTAAAAAAACAGGCTATTTCAAATAAAATAAGTCCCGTCAATTGACTCACGAGCGTAACTTAAAAAAATAAATAAATAAATATTGCAGAAGCTCGCGCTCTTCTGACTCCGCTTAATGCGGTTCTGCAGAGAGAAACCTCTCTCTGCTGGCACACTGGAGACAGGGATCAGCAGGCTATCTGGGCCAGTTGAGCCCACTCGGGGTAGATTTCACTTAAATCCCCGATGAGAACTTCACAGGCCGTTTGAGAAGTTCAAGCCTCCATAACCGCGGAGCGCTGTCATGACGGAGATGCGTCTCTGCGCACCTGTGGCATCAATGAGTGGGGCTGTGGCTGGAGCCGACTCGTCCTCACACACTACTCATTTGTAAAAAAAAGTATATGTTTTTTCATAAAATCCATCCATCCATCCATCCATCCATCCATTAGCTTCCGCTTATCCGAAGTCGGGTCGCTGGGGCAGCAGCTTCAGAGGTCCAGATCCCCCGGCCGCTTCCACCAGCTCCTCTGGGAGAATCCCGAGGCGTTTTTCATAAAATGATGTGGAAATAACCCATTTTATTACAACTGAAATTGTGCTTGGGAGGAGTATTTTCACCGGACATTTTGACCGGAGAGATTATAAAATCCCGGACTTCCGCATATTTTACCAGACAAAGTCCGGCAATTACCAGACAACGGAAACCCTGGTGCCTCCTGTGGCAACCTTTTGCTGAATAATACTCGATTTAACATTCAAATAAAATATTTCCCCTTTTGCATGTGCAAACAAATTTACACGAGTCCGAAAGACTCTCTCTCTGCGTATTCTTTGATTTTGGCGATGTCGCCTCCTCGCCACAATAACAGCAGCCATCGGTGCGTAATGCTGGACAGATTAGCACCTTCCTTTCGAACGTATTAAATACAGACGCAATCACAATCCCCGCAATTACTTTCAGGGTTGGTAAATCTCATTGCGCGTGGTAAATGAACCTATTTGCATTTTCCCCTCCCAGTATTTAGCGCTTTCTGGCGGGTACGCCCCATATTGTTTATTCATCAGGGCAAAAGTACTAAATGAACAGCGTGTGCTATTTTGCTGATTTGAGAGGCGCAGTCCTCTTTGCACGCTGTTAGTAAATCAGCTTGCGCATTGGTTTGCGGGTGATGTCAAGTTTGCACACATTTTTACGCAATCAAACCTTTAGTAAATCAGGCCCTAAGAGTTTGATCTGACAGCAGCGTGGCATCATGGGAAACTATGGAAGTATTTCTGTGCCACCTGAGTTTGAATACGAATTTTTAAGATTGAAATTTTTCAGCATCAAAATCAGACTTTGAATTTTTGAATTTTAAAAAACATCAGATTTCTAGCACTGATTTTTTTTTTTTTGCCGGTGAATTTTATTTTGTTAAAATAAATTCAGTGTTTAAAAAAAATTGTTGTCTTAAAATATTCAGTTTTTCAAAATTCAACACGCAAAGAAATTCAACACCCCAAAAAATTCAATGTAAAAAAAAAAATTCAACATCTCAAAAAAAATTCAGTGTAAAAAAATTCAACCTCAAAAAATTCAGTGTAAAAAAATTCAACCTCAAAAAATTCAGTGTAAAAAGAACCAGACTCAACATCCGGGTCACCAGGGAGAAGCAATCGATCCCTGTCTCAATTCAGCCAACGTCCAGCCAATCACGTTACGCTCCATTGGTCATGTGACACCCACCCACATAGTAAGACGGACCGGTCGGCCATGGCAGCAAACTCAGGTGATGGTGCTGCGGTGAGTCTGTTTACTTTATTTGCTGTTTGTATTAAACATTATGTTAAAATTAATAATATCATTTACTAAATGATGTCTCAGGTGTTCCTACCTGAATGAACACGACCCCTACACTGTCTCAGGTGTTTATACCTGAACGACCACGACCCCTACACTGTCTCAGGTGTTTATACCTGAACGACCTCGACCCTTACACTGTCTCAGGTGTTTATACCTGAATGACCACGACCCCTACACTGTCTCAGGTGTTTATACCTGAACGACCACGACCCCTACACTGTCTCAGGTGTTTATACCTGAATGACCATGACCCCTACACTGTCTCAGGTGTTTATACCTGAACGACCACGACCCCTACACTGTCTCAGGTGTTTATACCTGAATGACCATGACCCCTACACTGTCTCAGGTGTTTATACCTGAACGACCACGACCCCTACACTGTCTCAGGTGTTTATACCTGAACGACCACGACCCCTACACTGTCTCAGGTGTTTATACCTGAATGACCACGACCCCTACACTATCTCAGGTGTTTATACCTGAATGACCACGACCCCTACACTGTCTCAGGTGTTCATACCTGAATGACCACGACCCCTACACTATCTCAGGTGTTTATACCTGAATGACCTCGACCCCTACACTGTCTCAGGTGTTTATACGTGAACGACCTTGACCCCTACACTGTCTCAGGTGTTTATACCTGAACGACCTCGACCACTACACTGTCTCAGGTGTTCATACCTGAATGACCACGACCCCTACACTATCTCAGGTGTTTATACCTGAACGACCTCGACCCCTACACTGTCTCAGGTGTTTATACCTGAACGACCTCGACCCCTACACTGTCTCAGGTGTTTATACCTGAACGACCTCGACCCCTACACTATCTCAGGTGTTTATACCTGAACGACCTCGACCCCTACACTGTCTCAGGTGTTTATACCTGAACGACCTCGACCCCTACTCTGTCTCAGGTGTTTATACCTGAACGACCTCGACCCCTACACTGTCTCAGGTGCTCCTACCTGAACGACCACGACCCCTTCACTGTCTCAGGTGTTTATACCTGACCTGTCTCGCTCAGTAATTCCACCTCCAACCAGCAGGGAGCAGTGTGCATTCTTTTCTGCAGCGCTGTACCACCCTTCTGGTTTCTTCTTGTCTGCTCCCCTGATATGGTGATGGAGGAAGAAAACTACATCTTCCAAGAGTTAGAGCTGACAGATGTTGAGTTCCAGATGTTTTACAGACATCTGAACAAACTATTGTTTTACTGACTGGAAAGTGAAGAAGAAAACCTAGCCGGGGCTTATGGAAGGATAAAGAACAACACATCTGTTCCACAGTCCAGACTCCCAGTCCAGCAGGACCTTTGACCAGCAGTTGCTTCTGCTGTTTCATTTCTGGTGTCCCCATAGAAGCCACATTTAGGCAGGTCCAGGTCCCTCTGGTCCAGGTTTCAGCTCTACCGGTCCTGGTTCCAGCTCCGCCGGTCCAGTTTTCAGCTGTGCCGGTCCTGGTTTCAGCTCTACCGGTCCTGGTTTCAGCTCCGCCGGTCCTGGTTTCAGCTCTGCTGGTCCTGGTTTCAGCTGTGCGGGTCCAGTTTTCAGCTGTGCCGGTCCTGGTTTCAGCTCCGCCGGTCCTGGTTTCAGCTCCGCCGGTCCTGGTTTCAGCTCCGCCGGTCCTGGTTTCAGCTGTGCCGGTCCTGGTTTCAGCTGTGCCGGGTCCAGGGTTTTCAGCTGTGCCGGTCCTGGTTTCAGCTCCGCTGGTCCTTGTTGCAGCTCTGCCGGTCCTGGTTTCAGCTGTGCGGGTCCAGTTTTCAGCTGTGCCGGTCCTGGTTTCAGCTGTGCCGGTCCTGGTTCAGCTGTGCCGGTACTGGTTTCAGTTCCACCGGTCCTGGTTCCAGTTCTGATAGTCCTGGTTTCAGCTCCGCTGGTCCTTGTTGCAGCTCTGCCGGTCCTGGTTTCAGCTCCGCTGGTTCTTGTTGCAGCTCTGCCGGTCCTGGTTTCAGCTGTGCGGGTCCAGTTTTCAGCTGTGCCGGTCCTGGTTTCAGCTCCGCCGGTCCTGGTTTCAGCTGTGCGGGTCTAGTTTTCAGCTGTGCCGGTCCTGGTTTCAGCTGTGCCGGTCCTGGTTTCAGCTCCGCTGGTCCTGGTTTCAGCTCCGCTGGTCCTTGTTGCAGCTCTGACGGTCCTGGTTTCAGCTGTGCCGGTCCAGTTTTCAGCTGTGCCGGTCCTGGTTTCAGCTGTGCCGGTCCTGGTTTCAGCTCCGCCGGTCCTGGTTTCAGCTCCTCCGGTCCTGGTTTCAGCTCCGCTGGTCCTTGTTGCAGCTCTGACGGTCCTGGTTTCAGCTGTGCCGGTCCTGGTTTCAGCTGTGCCGGTCCTGGTTTCAGCTGTGCCGGTCCTGGTTTCAGCTCCGCCGGTCCTGGTTTCAGCTCCGCCGGTCCTGGTTTCAGCTCCGCTGGTCCTGGTTTCAGCTCCGCTGGTCCTGGTTTCAGCTCCGCTGGTCCTGGTTTCAGCTCCGCCGGTCCTGGTTTCTGCTCTACTGGTCCTCGTTCCAGGTCTGCTGGTCCTGGTTCCAGATAATTGGCTAAATGAGCTCACTGTGACTGAACTCAGGTGGGTTCATTTGACCTCCAGTTAGTCTCTTTTACAAAATGACATCTGGACCGACCAGTTAAGGAACTACTTCTGCTGTCATGGAGCCAACATGGAACCAGAGGATGAAGTCACAGAGAGTCTCAGATTCTGCAGATGTTCCTTGTGTCCAGATGTTGGTTGGGTTCAGGTGTGGCGTCTCAGGTCCTGATCAGTGCAGCAGCTGGTTAACTTAACCCCGTAAAACACTGAAGTTAGAGATAAAAGTCAGTCGTTCTTGGGTCAAACCGTAATTCTGGCATCTGAAAACCTCTGAATTCTTCTTATAGTTTAGTCTGGTGGTGGTGATGGGGGTGGGGGTGGGGGGGCAGGGCTAACATTTTTATTACTGGATCTGCAGCAACGTTCCCACATTCAGAGCAGGTCAGAGCAGCACTTCATCACCGCCAGTATTTATACATCAGATTCCTCACATGCTTCACAAAAGACTCAGATACGAACGACTCCATCAGATAACTGCTGGAAAACTGCATTTTTAGACGGTAATTCAGCTAATCTTTCTAGAACATGTTCAACTGTTTACACCAATCAGGAACCAGATAGAAATCTGAGGAGAAATGAGAAGCATGAGCCTTTCCTCCTGAGATGGTTCCCGTCAGAGCCTGACCCGGTTCTGTTCGGCGCCAGCACCATCACTGGTCTCAGGAGGTCCATCCTACGGTTCAGTCTTGGTTGGCCATCAAACATCTCGCCAGAGACAAGAGTTCAGTGTTCTTCTTGAAAATCTTCTCATTGTTTTTGGTGTGAAAACAGAAGAAATCCCCGGATCATAGCGGGTTCTGGTTCTGGTCTAAATACAACCGTAACCTTTTTCACTGGGTCGTTATTTGTTTAACTAGAAACAATCATGTCAGTGATCCTGAGAACCTCCTTGCTGCTTCCAGATTTTCATCCAAGTGCTGCTGATCACCTGATCACCTGATCACCAGCAGGTGTGCAGATGTTTTCAGGTCTGTTAGCGCAACACCGAGGGTAAAGACATCAGCAGCGGTATTAGAGAAACAGCTGTTGTAGCTCATCAACAGTTTCCAGACTCATGTGAGGTCGCTGGAGACCAGCAGGTCCAGGTGTTTAGAAGTCACCTCTGCAGGAGGACGATTCTGCTACCATCACCTGAGTCTTCTACGTTCCACCACGAAAAACTTTATTCACTAAAACCTCCCGGGGGTTCCAGCTGATTCACCCCAAGAAACATAGATTAGAACCCCAGAGGCTCCTGGTCAGAACCTCCAGGTCCACTGAGCTGCTGAGGTGGTGAAGTCCACAAAAGTCAGGAGAAGATGGCTGGTCTGGAAGGTTCCCAGGAGAATCAAGGACAAGAAGCCTGACTGAGGTTCACCAAACAAACCGGCAGACTCCTGGAACAATGGAGACCAGAGACCAGAACCAGGAGACCAGCAGGACCACCTCAGACCCTCTGAAGCACGGCGGTGGAGGGATGATGATCTGGAGGAGACCAGCAGGACCTCCTCAGACCCTCTGAAGCACGGCGGTGGAGGGATGATGATCTGGAGGAGACCAGCAGGACCACCTCAGACCCTCTGAAGCACGGCGGTGGAGGGGTGATGATCTGGAGGAGACCAGCAGGACCACCTCAGACCCTCTGAAGCACGGCGGTGGAGGGGTGATGATCTGGAGGAGCCTGAACTGGAATCATGTCTGAACGTTTGATCACTGGGTTTAAATAAAATCAAGTTTTTCTTCATAAAATCTTGATTCATTTTGTGAGGAATCAAATTTATTTTATTTTTTGCAAAAAAAAAGTCATAAATCATGATCCTAACCTTTTTTTTTTTTTTTTTAAATTTGCAGATATTTTATAAGAAAGAAAATCTCTGTTTTCTCAAATAATAACAACTCACAAGTATTTTATGATTGTAACTTTATTGACATTTTTTTCTGATAGAATTGTAGTTTTTTCTTATAAAATCTCAAGTGTTTTTCTCCATAAATGACCAAAGCTTTGAAGAACGTTGCAGTTAGTGAAGGATCTTCTGAAGGTGTCTTGTAGCTCTGGTTTTTTTTTTTGGCATAAATCTGCTGAGACGTCCAGGAAGACGTCCAGGTGTCTTCTACCTGTAAAGGATCTTCTCAGAACACTGAAGACTCAGAGGTGGTTGAACTTTCTAAGAAGGCCGAACCTTCCTCCCTTTGATCAGACGAGCAGCTGCAGAGATGATTCCAGCTTTGAACAGCTGCTTCAGTTTACGCCACATGGGGCGCCATCATCTTTTTCTGCTGCAGACAGTTTGAACGTTGTTCCAGAACCTTCTCCAGACCGGCCTGCAGCTACAGCTGCTTTTATAAGACCATTGATGTGTCAGATAGTTTATTTATCAGGACAGAGCAGATTCTGTTCGGTGCTTCTGCAGCTGGACGGACGGTAAAGTCTTTCCCGGGGGGGGGGGGAGGGGGGGCGGGGCAGCAGCTCCACCTGTCTCTGCTACCTGCAGCCACACGACTCCACCACCATGTCCTCGTACTGCTTGTAGACCACGTTGTTGGCCGAGTCGATGTACAGGATGCTGATGGGGCTGAGGCGCGTGGGGACGCAGCAGGTGGGCGGGGTGGACTCCGGGTCCATGGAGTTGATGAGCGTCTGGATGATGGCGTGGTTGGTGGGCTCCAGGTGCGAGCGGATGGGGAAGTCGCAGACGCCGGTGCAGTGGAAGGCGTCGTACTCCAGGGGCGCGATGATCCAGTCGTCCCAGCCCATGTCCTTGAAGTTGACGTGGAGCCGCTTCCGGTGGCAGCGCGGCCGCGGCGGCTTCACCGCCTGGTGCTGGGGGAGGGACGGCGCGGGCGGCGGCTTCAGGGGCTTCTTGGTCGCCCTGGCGGTGGGGGCCCGCCTCATCCGCCGCTGGGTGAACAGGTACTCATAGACGGTTTTATTGTCATGGCCCGAACGCGCTTTGATCTCGTTGAAGAAGAGATCGCGCTTCTTGCTTTTGCCGAAGGCCAAGAGAAAAGCCTTTTCCTTGGTGGTCCGGCCGAGCCGGCCGAAGCCCAGCGACCGCAGGTCCATGGGTCGGGCCCCCTGGTGCTCCAGGGCCTCCAGTTCAAAGCACATCTGCTGGGACAGCTGGACCTGCTGGTTTCTCAAGCCTCTGAAGACCTTATAAATGTCAAACACCTCCCACTTGTTGACAAGTCCCCCGAGCAGGTCCTCCACCGTCCTCGTCTGCAGCAGGACGCTCTTGTGCTTCGCGGAGGGGCAGGTGTACAGCTTCAGGTAGGGGGGCGGGCCGTCTCCTCTGGCGTCAGCGCCCGCCAATCCCATCAGGGCCCGCCGGGGGTCCGTCGGCCGCTTCCTCAGGATGCGGAGCTCCGCCCCCAGAAGCCCGTCCAGCTCCATGGAGCTGATGTTGAAGTGATACCGCTGACGTCTCAGGAAGGGCCCGCGGTCATCTGTCGGGATGGACGGACAACAAAAGAGCGTCAGTGCAGAGCAGCAACGATGGATGAAATCACCTGCAGCCCCAGCTCCCAAAAACATCAATCATTTCACGAAAAACATCAGTTCACTCAGAATTTAATGGCAGTAAGACGTGTGAAACATCCTGGAACTTCTACAGGGAATAAGACAAACCTCCACCAGCCTGAACGGAAGGATTTAACTCGGTTCAGCAGAAACAAGACAACAGGACAGAGGCGTCATCATTCAGTCAACCGTTTTAGGGCTGGGTTAGGGTTAGGGTTAGGGGTTAGGGGTTAGGGTTAGGGCTAAGGTTAGGGGTTAGGGGTTAGGGGTTAGGGTTAGGGTTAGGGCTAAGGTTAGGGGTTAGGGGTTAGGGGTTAGGGTCTAGGTTAGGGGTTAGGGGGCTAGGGTTAGGGGTTAGGGGTTAGGGGTTAGGGTTAGGGTTAGGGGTTAGGGGTTAGGGGTAGGGCTAGGTTAGGGGTTAGGGGTTAGGGTAAGGTTTGGTTAGGGCTAGGGTTAGGGTTAGGGGTTAGGGTTAGGGGGGTTAGGGGTTAGGGTTAGGGCTAAGGTTAGGGTTAGGGTTAGGGTTAGGTTAGGGTTAGGGCTTAGGGTTAGGGGTTAGGGGTTAGGGGTTAGGGGTTAGGGGTTAGGGTTAGGGTAGGGCTAAGGTTAGGGGTAGGGTAGGGTTAGGGTTAGGGTTTTAGGGTAGGGTAGGGTTAGGGTTAGGGGCTAGGGTTAGGGGTTAGGAGTTGAGTTAGGGTTAAGGGTTAGGGGTTAGAGTTAGGGTTAGGGGTTAGGGTTAGGGCAAGGTTAGGGTTAGGGTTAGGGTTAGGGTAAGGCTAGGGTTAGGGTTAGGGTTAGGGTTAGGGGTTAGGGTAGGGTTAGGGTTAGGGTTAGGGTTAGGGGTTAGGGTTAGGTTAGGGTTAGGGTTAGGGGTTAGGGGGTTAGGGTTAGGGTTAGGGCTAGGGTTAGGGGTTTAGGGTTAGTTAGGGTTAGGGGTTAGGGTTTAGGGGTTAGGGGGTTAGGGTTAGGGGGTTAAGGTTAGGGGTTAGGGGTTAGGGTTAGGGTTAGGTTAGGGGCTAAGGTTAGGGGTAGGGGTTAGGGGTTAGGGTTAGGGTTAGGGGTTAGGGCTAGGGTTAGGGGTTAGGGGTTAGGGTTAAGGGTTAGGGTTAGAGTTAGGGTTAGGGGTTAGGGGTTAGGGGTTAGGGCTAGGAGTTAGGGGTTAGGGCTAGGGTTAGGGTTAGTGGTTAGGGGTTAGGGTTAGGGGTTAAGGTTAGTGGTTAGGGGTAGGGTTAGGGTTAGGGTTAGGGTTAGGGCTAGGGTTAGGGGTTAGGGGTTAGGGTTAGGGGTTAGGGCTAGGGTTAGGGGTTAGGGTTAAGGGTTAGGGGTTAGGGTTAGGGGTTAGGGGGGGTTAGGGGTAGGGTAGGGGTTAGGGTTAGGGGTTTAGGGTTAGGGTTAGGGGTTAGGGGTTAGGGTTAGGGGTTAGGGTAGGGGTTAGGGGTTAGGGGTTGGGGTTAGGGTTAGGGGTTAGGGTTAGGAGTTAGGGTTAGTGGTTAGGGGTTAGGGTTAGACCAGCAGATGGACATGAACCTGGAACTTCCTCCACAGATTCTCAGCAGGACTGATATCTGGGTTCTGAGAGGAGGGTCCGGCCAGCGTCCAGAACCAGCAGTGACCTAAAACTCCACCGGCAGCAGATTCCTTTCATTCCTGGGAAGATCAACGTGTTTCTCTTTCCTCGTGAGCTTATGAACCTGAACAGAGTTCCCTGCGCCTACAGAAGCAAAACAGCTGCACACATGATGCTTCCACCACCATGCTTCACTGTGGGGACGTGTTCTCCCGCCCTGAAGGACAGGCTTCCAGAACATCTCCATGTTCCAGACCTCCAGACCTTAGTTTGGACTGAACATGTCACTGTGTGACCAACTGAGTTCTCCTCGGATCAGAGCCCTGATGGTGGCCTCCATGCTCTCATCTGGACATCTGGTCCTGCCGCCGTCCCTCACCTGGACGCTCAGCTGCTGCTGGTTCCATCCACGACGGCAGACAGCTGGTGACCTTGTGACATCATCAGCTCACTGGTTGCCAGGCAACAAACACAACGACCGTCTCTGCTACAATTCCAGCTTTCAAACGGCTATAAACCATTTTTTTATTTTTATTTTCGTAAATACTCTTTACTACAAAAGTATATTTTATCGTAAGTGAAAATAATGATCATAATTCTGGGGGTGCCAGATCCTCATGTTTCTTCTTCTCTTTTTCATTCCCCACAATTTTGAGAAAAACAACAAAAACACATCAAAACAACCGACTCAATTGGAAACAGTGAGTCATGAGTTTTGGATAAATAGCACGGCATTTATGACATTTGAAAAACTTTAAATAAACAGTGAGAAGAAAATCCCGTTGGAAACCAAAGGAGCTGAGAGCAGAGAGGAGGCCAACATCTGGAGCTCCGGACCTCTGGATCCATTTACCTGCAGAACAGGTCAAACTAAACACCACAGGTTCACTTTTATAACTTTTTATTATCATTTTTTTTCTTCTGCAGAATCTTCAGTGAGTCTGATGATGTCATCCTGTCAAATCATCTGAAAAATCTCTTTCAAACCTTTGTTACTTCTCATCCACCTGCAAACATTTTTCATCACCATGTAGGTATGCAGTGGTCCAGAACCTTCACCTCAGATCATCTCAGGACCTTTAGGTTGAAGATCTACATCACATCTGAGACGACCAGTTTTACAGCTGAAACGAGAAGTAGAAGATCCACAAGGATCCACGATTACTCAGCTCACGTCTGAGGCTGCAACCAACCAGCTCCAAGACCTGAAGTCCAACTGATGACAGGACCTGGTTTCATCTCCTCTAGTCCTGGTTTCAGCTCTTCTAGTTCTGGTTTGAGCTCCTCTAGTCCTGGTTTCATCTCCTCTAGTCCTGGTTTCAGCTCCTCTAGTCCTGGTTTCATCTCCTCTAGTCCTGGTTTCAGCTCCTCTAGTCCTGGTTTCATCTCCTCCTGGTTTCAGCTCTAGTCCTGGTTTAGTCTCATCTCTAGTCCTGGTTTCTCCTCTAGTCTGTTTCATCTCCTCTAGTCCTGGTTTCCTGGTTTCATCTCTCTAGTCCTGGTTTCCTCTCTAGTCCTGGTTTTCATCTCCTCTAGTCCTGGTTTCAGCTCCTCTAGTCCTGGTTTCAGCTCCTCTAGTCCTGGTCCTGGTTTCAGCTCTCCTCTAGTCCTCTAGGTTTCATCTCCTCTAGTCCTGGTTTCAGGTTTCATCTCCTCTAGTCCTCAGTCCTGGTTTCCTCTAGTCCTGGTTTCATCTCCTCATAGTCCTGGTTTCATCAGCTCCTCTAGTCCTGGTTTCAGCTCCTCTAGTCCTGGTTTCAATCTCTCCTAGTCCTGTCCTGTTTCAGCTCTAGTCCTGGTTCACCCTGGTTTCTCCTCTAGTCCTGGTTTCAGCTCCTCTAGACCTGGTTCAGTCCTCTAGTCCTGGTTTCATCTCCTCTAGACCTGGTTTCAGCTCCTCTAGTTCTGGTTTTCAGCTCTTCTAGTCCTGGTTTCAGCTCCTCTAGTCCTGGTTTCATCTCCTCTAGACCTGGTTTCAGCTCCTCTAGTTCTGGTTTCAGCTCTTCTAGACCTGGTTTCAGCTCCTCTAGTCCTGGTTTCATCTCCTCTAGACCTGGTTTCAGCTCCTCTAGTTCTGGTTTCAGCTCTTCTAGTCCTGGTTTCAGCTCCTCTAGTCCTGGTTTCATCTCCTCTAGACCTGGTTTCAGCTCCTCTAGTTCTGGTTTCAGCTCTTCTAGTCCTGGTTTCAGCTCCTCTAGTCCTGGTTTCAGCTACTCTAGACCTGGTTTCAGCTCCTCTAGTCCTGGTTTCAGCTCCTCTAGACCTGGTTTCAGCTCCTCTAGTCCTGGTTTCATCTCCTCTAGACCTGGTTTCAGCTCCTCTAGTTCTGGTTTCAGCTCCTCTAGTCCTGGTTTCAGCTCCTCTAGACCTGGTTTCCGCTCCTCTAGTCCTGGTTTCAGCTCCTCTAGTCCTGGTTTCAGCTCCTCTAGTCCTGGTTTCAGCTTCTTCTAGTCCTGGTTTCAGCTCTCTAGTCCTCTGGTTTTCAGCTCTCCTAGTCTTCTGGTTTCAGCTCCTCTAGCTCCTCAGCTCTCTAGTCTGTTTCAGCTCCTCTAGTCCTGGTTTCAGTTCTCTTCTCTGGTTCAGCTCCTCTGGTTTCAGCTTCTCTAGCTTCTGGTTTCAGCTTCTGGTTTCTTCTAGTCAGCTCTCTAGTTCTGGTTTCAGCTCTTCTAGTCCTGGTTTCAGCTGCTCTAGTCCTGCTTTCAGCTCTTCTAGTCCTGGTTTCAGCTTTCTAGTCTGGTTTCAGCTCTTAGTCTAGTCCTGGTTTCAGCTCTAGTCTGTTAGTGGTTTCTTCAGTTTTCAGCTCTCTAGTCCTGGTTCAGCTCCTCTAGTCCTGGTTTTCAGCTCTTCTAGTCCTGGTTTCAGCTCCTCTAGTCCTGGTTTCAGCTCTTCTAGCCTTTTAGCTCTAGTCCTGGTTTCACTCGGTTCAGCTAGTCCTCTCTAGTCCTGGTTTCAGCTCCTAGTCCTGGCTTTCAGCTTTCAGCTCTCTAGTCCTGGTTTCAGCTCCTAGTCCTGGTTTCAGCTCCTCTAGTCCTGTCTTTCAGCTCTCTAGACCTGTTTCAGCTCTTCTAGTTCCTGGTTTCAGCTCCTCTAGTCCTGGTTTCAGCTCTTCTGGTTTCAGCTCCTCTCGTCCTGTTTCAGCTCCTCTAGTCCTGGTTTCAGCTCCTTAGTTCCTGGGTTTCAGCTCTCTAGTCCTGGTTTCAGCTCTCCTGGTTTCTCTCTGTTCATCTCCTCTAGTCCTGGTTTCAGCTCCTCTAGTCCTTCTTTCAGCTTCTCTAGTTCTGGTTTCAGCTCCTCTAGTCCTGGTTTCAGCTTCTCTACTCCTGGTTTCAGCTCTTCTAGTCCTGGTTTCAGCTTCTCTAGTTCTGGTTTCAGCTCTTCTAGACCTGGTTTCAGCTGCTCTAGTCCTGGTTTCAGCTCTTCTAGTCTGGTTTCAGCTTCTAGTCCTGGTTTCAGCTTCTAGTCCTGTTTCAGCTCTCTCTCTTTCCTGGTTTCAGTCTCTAGTCCTGGTTTCAGCTCTTCTAGTCCTGGTTTTCAGCTGCTCTAGTTCCTGGTTTCAGCTCTTCTAGTCCTGTCCTGTTTCAGCTTCTATAGTTCTGGTTTCAGCTTCTCTAGTCCTGGTTTCAGCTCCTCTAGTCCTGGTTCAGCTCTCTAGTCTGGTTTCAGCTCCTCTAGTCCTGGTTTCCGCTCTCTAGTCCTGGTTTCAGCTCCTCTAGTCCGGTTTCAGCTCCTCTAGTCCTGGTTTCAGCCTCCCTTCTGGTTTCATCCTCCTGTCCTTTTTCAGCTCCTCTAGTCCTGGTTTCCGCTCCTCTAGTCCTGGTTTCCGCTCCTCTAGTTCTGTTTCAGCTCCTCTAGTCCTGGTTTTTCAGCTCCTCTAGTCCTTCCTGGTTTCAGCTCCTCTAGTCCTGCTTTCAACTCCTTTAGTCCTCGTTTCAAGGTCTTCTAGCCTTGGTTTCAGCTCCTCTAGTCTGGTTTCAGCCCTCAGTCTTTCAGCTCCTCTAGTCCTGGTTTCAGTCTCCTCTAGTCCTGGTTTCAGCTCCTCTCTAGTCCTGGGTTTCATCTCCTCTAGTCCTGGTTTCAGCTCCTCTAGTCCTGGTTTCAGCTCTTCTAGTCCTGGTTTCAGCTCCTGGTTTCTCTCCTCTAGTCCTGGTTTTCCTCGAGCTCCTCTAGTCCTGGTTTTCAGCTCCTCTAGTCCTGGTTTCAGCTCCTCTAGTCCTGGTTTCAGTCTCCTCTAGTCCTGGTTTCAGTCCTGGTTTTCCAGCTCTCTAGTCCTGGTTTCAGCTCCTCTAGTCCTGGTTTTCAGCTCCTTCTAGTCCTGGTTTCAGCTTCTAGTCCTGGTTTCTCCTCTAGGTTTCAGCTCCTCTAGTCCCTGGTTTTCTAGTCTCCTCTAGTCTGGTTTTCAGCTCCTCTAGTCCTGGTTTCAGCTCCTCTAGTCCTGGTTTCAGCTCCTCTAGTCCTGGTTTGAGCTCCTCTAGTCCTGGTTTCAGCTCCTCTAGTCCTGGTTTCATCTCCTCTAGTCCTGGTTTTCAGCTCCTCTAGTCCTGGTTTCAGCTCCTCTAGTCCTGGTTTCAGCTCCTCTAGTCCTGGTTTCAGCTCCTCTAGTCCTGGTTTCAGCTCCTCTAGTCCTGGTTTCAGCTCCTCTAGTCCTGGTTTCAGCTCCTCTAGTCCTGGTTTCAGCTCCTCTAGTACTGGTTTCAGCTCCTCTAGTCCTGGTCTCAGCTCCTCTAGTCCTGGTTCAGCTCCTCTAGTCCTGGTTTCAGCTCTTCTAGTCCTGGTTTCAACTCCTCTAGTCCTGGTTTCAGCTCCTCTAGTCCTGGTTTCAGCTCCTCTAGTCCTGGTTTCAGCTCCTCTAGTCTAGTCCTGGTTTCAGATCTCCTCTAGTCCTGGTTTCAGCTCCTCTAGTCCTGGTTTCAGCTCCTCTAGTCCTGGTTTTCAGCTCCTCTAGTCCTGGTTCAGCTCTCCTCCTAGTCCTGGTTTCAGCTCCTCTAGTCCTGGTTTCAGTCCTGGTTTCAGCTCTAGTCCTGGTTTTCAGCTCTTCTAGTCCTGGGTTTCATCTCTCCTCTAGTCCTGGTTTCCGCTCCTCTAGTCCTGGTTTCAGCTCCTCTAGTCCTGGTTTCAGCTCCTCTAGTCCTGGTTTCATCTTGGTTAGTCCTGGTTTCCGCTCCTCTAGTCCTGGTTTCAGCTCTCTAGTCCTGGTTTCAGTCTGGTTTAGTCCTCTAGTCCTGGTTTCAGCTCCTCTAGTCCTGGTTTTCGTCCTGGTTTCTCCTCTAGTCCTGGTTTCAGCTCCTCTAGTCCTGGTTTTTCAGTCCTCTAGTCCTGGTTTCAGCTCCTCTAGTCCTGGTTTCCTCTCTCCTCTAGTCATGGTTTCAGCTCCTATAGTCCTGGTTTCAGCTCCTCTAGTCCTGGTTTCAGCTCTCTCTAGTTCCTGGTTTCCGCTCCTCTAGTCCTGGTTTCAGCTCTCTAGTCCTGGTTTCAGCTCCTCTAGTCCTGGTTTCAGCTCCTCTAGTCCTGGTTTTTAGCTCCTCTAGTCCTGGTTTCAGCTCCTCTAGTCCTGGTTTCCGCTCCTCTAGTCCTGGTTTCAGCTCTTCTAGTCCTGGTTTCAGCTCTTCTATTCCTGGTTTCAGCTCCTCTAGTCCTGGTTTCCGCTCCTCTAGTCCTGGTTTGAGCTCCTCTAGTCCTGGTTTCAGCTCCTCTAGTCCTGGTTTCAGCTCCTCTAGTCCTGGTTTCAGCTCCTCTAGTCCTGGTTTCCGCTCCTCTAGTCCTGGTTTCAGCTCCTCTAGTCCTGGTTCCTCGTCCTCCTCCTCTAGTCCTGGTTTCAGCTCCTCTAGTCCTGGTTTCAGCTCTTCTAGTCCTGGTTTAGGCTCCTCTAGTCCTGGTTTCAGCTCCTCTAGTCCTGGTTTCTCCTCTAGTCCTGGTTTCAGCTCCTCTAGTCCTGGTTTCAGCTCCTCTAGTCCTGGTTTCAGCTCCTCTAGTCCTGGTTTCAGCTCCTCTAGTCCTGGTTTCATCTCCTCTAGTCCTGGTTTCAGCTCCTCTAGTCCTGGTTTTCGCTCCTCTAGTCCTGGTTTCAGCTCCTCTAGTCCTGGTTTAATCTCCTCTATTCCTGGTTTCCGCTCCTCTAGTCCTGGTTTGAGCTCCTCTAGTCCTGGTTTTCCTCCTTAGTCCTGTTTCAGCTCCTAGTCCTGTTTCTCCTCAGGTTTCGTCTGGTTTAGCTCTCTAGTCCTGTTTTAAGCTCCTCTAGTCCTGGTTTCGCTCCTCTAGTCCTGGTTTCAGCTCCTCTAGTCCTGGTTTCATCTCCTCTCGATGACCCTCCACCACAGGACTGTCCACCAAACTGAAACCCGGTTCTAACTGCAGAAACCCTGTAGGAACAACTGTGATCCTTCTCTAAGTGAAGCCTGTCACGAGCAGATGTCCTCAGAGACGCGTCCATGTGTCTGCTGGTCTTCATGAAGCCTCGTCCCCTGAAGCAGAACGAAGCCTGAGCTGAGGAGTCCATTAGAAGCAGACGGACCACATGTGACTGTAAACAGGTCCGTTCCTGCGACGCTGCGGTTCTTCACCGCTGACAGACAGCAGAGCAGAAACCCTGGAGACCTCCAGAGCTGCTGGAGCTGCTGATTACAGTCCAGCAGCTCTCACGCACTGATGAGCAGCTGCTGCAGCCGACAGACAAGGACACTCACAGATAGGTCTTCTTCTTCTTCTTCTGCTCCTGTCAGCTGTGTCCTTCAGAGGTCTCTTCGGTGGATCATCTCCATCCTCTCCGTCCTCTTCTCTTCTTGTCCTCTTTCTCTACATCCATAAATCTCCTCTCTGGTCTTCCTCCAGACCTCCTGTTCCAGGTCCAGCCTCATCCTTCTCCAGATATCTTCTCCATCCCTCCTCTGTTCATGTCTAAACCATCTCAGTCTGATTTTCTCCAGAACATCTAACATGTTCTGTCCCTCTGATCTTCTCCATCCTGGTTTCTCCCAAAGAGAACCTCAACATTTGGACCTCTGCTACGTCCAACTCTGCCTCCTGTCTTCTCCTCAGGACCACAGTCTCTGAACCAGCAACATCTCAGGTCTCACCACCATCTTCTCCACCTTTGCTTTCATTCTGATCAAACTCGTTTCTTCATTCTTCGTTGCTCTGAACTGTTGACCCTAAGAACTTAAACTCCTCCT
Organism: Hirundichthys speculiger; assembly: GCA_018398805.1. Lineage (NCBI taxonomy): Eukaryota > Metazoa > Chordata > Actinopteri > Beloniformes > Exocoetidae > Hirundichthys > Hirundichthys speculiger. The sequence goes on from JAGFBZ010000513.1 coordinate 79,003, forward strand.
CCTTCTTCATCTCTGCTCTCTGTGGCCTCACCGTTCCTCTCGGGTTCCTCTCGGGTTCCTCTCGGGTTCCTCTCATTCACATCTATTCTGTCTCCAGCTGACCTTCATTCCTCTCCAGATGTTCCTCCACCTATCCAGATGTTCCTCCACCTGCTCCCTGCTCTCCCCACAGATCAGTGTCATCTGTCCATCACCATCTCTGCTCCTCCAGACTTCCTCAGATCTTTGTAGAAATCAACATTTTAGTGTAAAAATTCGTTTTTTGTCTTAAAGTTGGCTTTAAATTACAGTAAAATCTGTGACACAAATTTCACAAAATTCCAAATTTTTGTCATAAATTAGTCAAACTTCTGTTAAATCTCAACTTTTTTGATGTTAGATGACTTTCTGTCCTAAAATCAAGACTTTTTGCCGTAAAATCTAGAAGTTCTTCATTTCACAACATTTTGTTGTAAAGAGCAATTTTTTCTCATAAAAGCTAAAATTTCACAAGATAGTTTCTTTTTAATCTAAAATGACTTTATGCTGTAAAACTGAATTTCGTACAACTGCAACATTTTATTTAAAAATTTTGAATTTAGAATAAAAATATGAACTTTTTTTCAGAAGAAAGTAACAAACTGGTTTTTGTAAGAATTTAGAAAATATTTTTATGACAAAAAAAAAATCATGATTTGATGAAAAAAAAATCCCCAAATTAACTTTTAACAAATAAATCAGAACTTTGTGATTTTGTGAAATTTTCAATTTTACTGAAGAAAACTATTGATTTAAGTTGAGAAAGTTGCAAATATACAAATATTTATGACAGAAATTCATCATTTTGTGTTAGGAAATAATGTCAAAAGGGCGATTTTGCAAATATTTTATGACAAAATGTTGGAATATTGTGTTAAAAAGTTTTGATTTTAAGAAATTAATGATTTTATGGTGAAATGTTGTGATAATTTAACAAAAGCCTAAATTTTTTAATTACAGCAAGCGCTGGAAGGAGAGGAGGGGACAGGACAGGATTTATGGGACATTATAGGATATTATCATTACAGGGATTATTATATTATAGGAGATGGACAGGATTATATTATATTTATTATATTATAGGAGAGGGATTTATAGATTATATTATATTACATTACATTATATTAGAGGATATTATATTATGACATTACATTACATTATATTATATTACATATTTACATTATTATATTATTATATTAGATTACATTACATTATTATTAGATTATATTATATTATATTATATTACATTACATTATATTATATTATATTATATTAGATTATTACATTATATTACATTACATTACATTATATTATATTATATTATTACATTACATTACATTACATTACATTATTACATTATATTATATTATATTATATTATATTACATTACATTACATTACATTACATTATATTATATTATATTATATTATATTATATTACATTACATTACATTACATTACATTACATTATATTACATTACATTATATTGGTGATGCAGGATCTCCAGCTCCTGCAGCTGCAGAACAGTCCCATATCATGACTCCTCCACCACCGTGCTTCAGTGGACCTGAGCTGTGATCATATTATGGTCTGGAGCTCAGTGAGGTCTGGAGGTTCTGGCATCTGGTTCTCGGGGGGGGGTTCTTGTATTGGAACTGAGCATGTCACTGATCTTTTCTGGTTTTGAGGTAAATCTGGATGTCCACTCCTGTCTTAAATGTTTTTTACGTTCTTAATTTTTCTCACTGTACAACACTGAACTCTAGATGGTCTGAAAGTGGATTTTATAACCTTCCTATGCAGCAGCAACGATTTATCTACAACCGTTGGTGATATCTTTCCGTGATGTTGTTGTGATAGCGCACATGAGTTCTCCAGACCAGGAAACTGCTAGAACATCTGCTTTTGTGGAGGTCTGCACACCTGCTGGTGATCAATTGATCAGTGATTAGCAGCTGGATTCAACTCACTCTCTTTAATCCAAAACCAACTTTCCACATCCAGGAAGGAAGAACTGAGAAGGAGGCAAAGGAATAAAGATGAACAGAAAGAGAGAGAGAAAGAGAAGAGGGGAGTTCTGACAGGTCATTAGTTTCTCATCTCAGTGGTGACTTTGTGAGGAAACACTGAACAAATAAAGAATAAATTAAGAGTGAAGACTTCCAGAGTGAAGCTCCAGCAGCAGAAATATTCAACTCTGCTCATTAAAACTTTCTTTAAAACACTTTCAAACCTTAAAGGCAGCTTTACTCTGACCAGATGATGTCATCAAAAACCAACAGGAACCAAACACATCCTGGCTGCCCCCTGGTGGCTGCTGGGAGTCCAGCTGTTTACCTCTGTGACCACATCTGATCAGCTGAGTGACAAACAGCGACATCCTGCAGTTCCTCTACAAACCACTAGAGGCTGCAGTTCCTCTATCGACCACTAGAGACTGCAGTTCCTCTACTGACCACTAGAGGCTGCAGTTCCTCTACCGACCACTAGAGGCTGCAGTTCCTCTACAAACCACTAGAGGCTGCAGTTCCTCTACAAACCACTAGAGGCTGCAGTTCCTCTACTGACCACTAGAGGCTGCAGTTCCTCTACAAACCACTAGAGGCTGCAGTTCCTCTACAAACCACTAGAGGCTGCAGTTCCTCTACAAACCACTGGAGGCTGCAGTTCCTCTACTGACCAATAGAGGCTGCGTTTCCTCTACCGACCACTAGAGGCTGCAGTTCCTCTACCGACCACTAGAGGCTGCAGTTCCTCTACCAAAACCACTAGAGGCTGCAGTTCCTCTACCGACCACTAGAGGCTGCAGTTCCTCTAACCGAACCACTAGAGGCTGCAGTTCCTCTACCGACCACTAGAGGCTGCAGTTTTCCTCTACGACCACTAGAGGCTGCAGTTCCTCTACTGACCACTAGAGGCTGCAGTTCATCTACCGACCACTAGAGGCTGAAATTCCTCTACTGACCACTAGAGGTTGCAGTTCCTCTACTGACCACTAGAGACTGCAGTTCCTCTACCGACCACTAGAGGCTGCAGTTCCTCCACCGACCACTAAAGGCTGCAGTTCCTCTACCGACCACTAGAGGCTGCAGTTCCTCCACCGATCACTAGAGGCTGCAGTTCCTCTACCGACCACTAGAGGCTGCAGTTCCTCTACCGACCACTAGAGGCTGCAGTTCCTCCACCGATCACTAGAGGCTGCAGTTCCTCTACTGACCACTAGAGGCTGCAGTTCCTCCACCGATCACTAGAGGCTGCAGTTCCTCTACCGACCACTAGAGGCTGCAGTTTCTCTACTGACCACTAGAGGCTGCAGTTCCTCTACTGACCACTAGAGGCTGCAGTTCCTCTACCGACCACTACAGGCTGCAGTTCATCTACTGACCACTAGAGGCTGCAGTTCTTCCAACAGTCTTCTCTGACCTTCATGTTAAAATGTTCAACTTTACAGGAGAAATAATCAGGTACAAAGAAACAGTTTTGTTCTCCAGGTGAAAAATCCCAAGATGGTCTTTGCTGCTTCCAAAGGGTTTAAGAGTTGCAGCTGATCATCAGTTCTTGATGAACTGATTATCAGCAGGTGTGCAGATCACTACAAAAGCAGATGTTTTGGAAAATTGCTGGTCTGGAGCATACAGATGTGTCTTAACACGATGCCAAAAGGGAAAGATACTGTCAATGCTCTTAAAGGAGGAATTCTCAAGTCACCTGGAAAGAACTACAGAAACATTCCCGAGCTGTGAGGACGATTATGATGATTCTGTCCCCTGTGAGGTCACTGTGGACACGAAGACCCTGGTGTTTAAGTCCAATGGAGCTATGGTTCTGCATGAGAGGTTCATGGACAATCAGACTGTCCATGAGTCTCTGATAGCAGTTAGAAGAAAACGGAAAAGTACGGTTTGTTTGGGAAGGTTTCCAGGAGAAAAAAGAACATGGAAACGACTGAAATCACTAAACTGCACGTGAACAAACCAGCAGACACCTGGACCAACGTCCTCTGGACTGATGAGACCAGAGACCAGCAGGACCACCTCAGACCCACTGAAGCACGGTGGTGGAGGCGTCATGATGCGGTCAGTTATTCACCCTGATGAACTGAGGGAGGAAATGCTGTGAACTTCATTTTACAACCAAAAATTCTGACTTTCTACAACAAAAACATGCAATTAAAGTTGCAATAATGTTGTAATCTTATGATTAAAAAGTAGCTAATTAAATAAAAATACAATTATGAATGTTTGTAAGGTTGATGCCAAACAGTGGCAGATTTGTAAAAGTTAACATTTTATGACAAAAAGTTGCAATATTAAGTTAAAAAGTCTCAATGTTGTAATTTTTTTTTTATTTTATGACAAAATATTTTGATTGTAGTTTTGCAACAAAAGGTCATAAACTAAAATATATTAATAATTAACATAATCTAATCAGTCACAAAGTCACTATTTTGGGAAATTTGAGATCAAATAAAAAAAATCTGCTTTTTAAAACAAAGCTGTGAAATTCACAATTTTACAAGAAAAAAAATCTTGATTTTTGGACATAAAGTTGCAATTTTACAGATATCTGTCAATCCGTATGAAACTTTAAAATTTTACGTGAAGAAACTTCAATATTAAGTTAAAAAGTCAAATTCGCAGTTTTACAATAAAAATTAGTGATTTTTGTAACAAAAAGTTTCAACTTTAATAAATTCTAAGTTTTACGTTAAAATGTCGCAATTCTGAAAACGTTACTATTGTTTTAGAAAAGTTTAAATATTCAGTTAAAAAGTCGCAATTTTGCTAAATTTGTGATTTTACGACAAAACGTGAAATCTTATGAAAACAGGTGAGATTTTTCTCAAATAAAATCGCAACAAAAGGTCATAAACTAAAATATATTAATAATTAACATAATCTAATCAGTCACAAAGTCACTATTTTGGGAAAAAAAATCTGCTTTTTAAAACAAAGCTGTGAAATTCACAATTTTACAAGAAAAAAAAATCTTGATTTTTTGGACATAAAGTTGCAATTTTACAGATATCTGTCAATCCGTATGAAACTTTAAAATTTTACATGAAGACGTTTCAATATTAAGTTAAAAAGTCAAATTCGCAGTTTTACAATAAAAATTAGTGATTTTTGTAACAAAAAGTTTCAACTTTAATAAATTCTAAATTTTACGTTAAAATGTCGCAATTCTGAAAAAGTTACTACTGTTTTAGAAAAGTTTAAATATTCAGTTAAAAAGTCGCAATTTTGCTAAATTTGTGATTTTACGACAAAACGTGAAATCTTATGAAAACAGGTGAGATTTTTCTCAAATAAAATCTGATGAACATCTGAATGATTGTAGAAATTATGAGTTTAATTAAAACAAGCAGCAGTTATATTATTGTTGTTTAAAAATTACTATTAATGTATCTTAGTTTACCAATAATTAGTTGGTTACAACACGTAAACAAAGCACTTGACAATCTGACGAAGGTGAAACTGGATTTAATCTCTAGTTCTGTTCAAGCAGAGATGATCAGGTAACCCAGACAGCTGCTGTCAGAACATCCATCCATCCATCCATCCATCCATCCATCCATCCATCCATCCATCCATCCATCATCTAGACCCATTCAGTCCTCTGCAGGGTCTCAGGGATCTGCTGGAGTCTATCCAGCTCTCTTCAGGTCTCCAGTCCATCACCTGGACCACATGAACACTCCCAATCCCTCCTCCAGGTGATCTAGAACCACCAGGTAACCTGACATGCAGGTCTTTGGACTGATGGAGGAACCTGGAGAACCTGGAGGAAACCCACACCAGCACCAGGAGAACATGGAGACTCCACACAGAAAGACCTGCTGAGGTTCAGACCAGGAACCTTCTAGAGACACCAGAGCTGACCACCAAGACACCCTGCTGCCCTGCATTATATTATATTATATTATATTATATTATATTTATATTATATATTACATTATATTATATTATATTATATTATATTATATTATATTATATTATTTTATATTATATTATATTATATTATATTATTAATAGGTGTCATCTCAGTGCTCTCTTGACCACCTGCCTGCTGGATGATCAGATCTGGTTCTGCACCAGGATGAAGAAGAGGAGGGAGATGAAGAGGAGCTCTTTACCTTGGCCTTTGTCCACGAAGCTGGTGATGGTGTTGGCCAGTCCGGCCTGGTGCGCGGCGCCGCTGCCGTTCAGGGCCCCCCTGGACAGGGACCAGTACAGGGCCAGCATGTAGTCGTGGGGGACCACCAGCGGTTGCCTGTGGCGCGCCAGTCGCGCGCTCTGCGGCTGCTTCTGCGCAGCCGCCTTGCCCGCACCTCCGGCGGCCGCGGCGGGAGCGTGCGCCCTGACGCGCACAGACCCGAGGTCCGCGGGTCCGGTCCGGCTGAGGGAGCCCAGGACGGGGGCCGGGAAGTAGACTAGAGTCCAGCAGCTGAGCAGGAGAGGCAGGCGGGTCGCAACGTTCATCCTAAACACCGTGAATCTTCCGGGACTCCGTCATCGTAGAAGCCAGGCCACCGCAGCACTCAGGGAGCCGAAAACAGGCGCGGCGCGCTCCCGGGGAGTCCGTCATCCTGGACGTGGACGGATGAATAAAAACAACAGAGACTACAAAAACATCCGAGGCTGAAAAAAGTCAAGAAACGATGAGAGATAAATCCTGGAAACTCTTATTCCTCCGTGCGTCGTGCGTCTGGAGCATTCTGCTGCTGCCGCGCTCAGAGCCTCCAGGAGCGGCATCAGACTCTCCCCGGAGCTGCTCTGCTGCATGTCTTCTAAGAAACTTCTTTAAATCCCACTTCTTTTTTTCCCCTTTTCCTCCAACAGGAGGCAAGAATGGCGTAATGCGCTGCCTCCGTTTTTTTTTTCCTCTTTTCCTCCAGAGTTTGAACTCGGTCCAGTGAAAATATTTCACTCCCACACCAGCCTGCAGGTGCTCCAGAAGTCCTCCAGCAGCTCCGACCTGAGGAGCAGGAACTGGAAATGCAGAATTCCAGAAAGCTCTTTTAATTACACCGTGATGTCATGCTGTCCAAACTCATTTAACAGCCATATTTCTGCCCAGAATCTTCCTCCCTCTTTTCCACCAGTGACTCACTGGAGCTCAGAAAAAATCAACAGGAAGAAAAAGAAAATGGGCTCCTGGTAGGACAGCGGGGACAGTGGCGGGGACAGTGGTGGTGGGGACGACGGTGGTGAGGACGACGGTGGTGGGGACGACGGGTGGGGACGATGGTGGTGGGGACGATGGTGGTGGGACGAAGGTGGGGACAGTGGTGGGGACAGTGGTGGAGATGACAGTGGGGACAGTGGTGGGGGACAGTGGTGGGGACGACGGTGGTGGGGACGACGGTGGTGGGGACGACGGTGGGGACAGTGGTGGGATCGGTGGTGGGGACGTTTAAGGGGACAGTGGTAGGGACGGTGGTGGGGACAGATGTGGGGACAATGGTGGGGATGTTTAAGGGGACAGTGGTGGGGACAATGGTGGGGACAGTGGTAGGGATGTTTAAGGGGACAGTGGTAGCGACGGTGGTGGGGACGACGGTGGTGGGGACGACGGGTGGGGACGACGGTGGTGGGGACGACGGTGGTGGGGACGACGGTGGTGGGGACTACGTGGTGGGGACGACGGTGGAGATGACAGTGGGGACAGTGGTGGGATCGGTGGTGGGGACGTTTAAGGGGACAGTGGTAGGGACGGTGGTGGGGACAGTAGTGGGGACGGTGGTAGGGCGACATGGAGGGGATGACGGTGGGGACAATGGTGGGGGCGTTTAAGGGGACAGTGGTGGGGACAATGGTGGGGACAGTGGTGGGGACTGTGGTAGGGACGATGGTGGAGGGAATGACGGTGTGGACAATGGTGGGGACGGTGGTCGGGGCGACGTGGAGGGGACGGCGGTGGGGACAATGGTGGGGGCGTTTAAGGGGACAGTGGTGGTGGGGAAGACCGTGGTGGGGACAGTGGTGGAGACGGTGGTGGGGACGTTTAAAGGGACGGTGGTGGGGACAGTGGTGGGGATGAAGGTGGCGACGGTGGTGGGGACAATGGTGGGGACGTTTAAGGGGGCGGTGGTGGGGACAATGGTGGGGACGTTTAAGGGTACGATGGTAGGGATGATGATAGGGACGATGGTAGGGACGGTGGTGGGGACGTTTAAGGGTACAGTGGTGGGGACATTTAAGGGTACAGTGGTAGGGACAGTGGTAGGGACGTTTAAGGGTACAGTGGCAGGGATGGTGGTGGGGACGGTGGAAGGGACAATGGTGGGGACAGTGGTTGGGATGTTTAAGGGGACAGTGGTAGCTACGGTGGTGGGGACAGATGTGGGGACAGATGTGGGGACGACGGTGGGGGACGACGGTGGGGACAATGTGGGGATGTTTAAGGGGGCAGTGGTAGGGATGGTGGTGGGGACGATGGTGGAAAGGATGACGGTGGGGACAATAGTGGGGACATTTAAGGGTACAGTGGTAGGGATGGTGGTGGGGACGGTGGTTTGCATGTTTAAGGGGACAGTGGTAGGGACAGTGGTGGGACGGTGGAGGGGACAATGGTGGGGACATTGGTGGGGACATTTAAGGAGACATTAGTAGGGACGGTGGAGGGGACACATGTGGGGACAATGGTGGGGACGACAGTGGGAGGATGACGGTGGGGACAATGTGGGGACGGTGGTGGGGACGTTTAAGGGGACAGTGGTGGGAGCAGTGATGGGGACAACGGTGGGGACAATGGTAGGGACGTTTAAGGGGGCGGTGGTGGGGACGACGGTGGAGAGGATGACGGTGGGGACAATAGGTGGGGACATTTAAGGGTACAGTGGTAGGGACGGTGGTGGGGATGGTGGTGGGGACGATGGTGGGGACAGTGGTTGGGATGTGTAAGGGGACAGTGGTGGGAACTGTGGTCGGGACGACGGTGGAGGGGATGACGGTGTGGACAATGGTGGGGGGATGGGTGGTGGGGATGACGTGGAGGGGACGGTTTTGGGGCGACGTGGAGGGAATGGACGGTGGGGACAATGGTGGGGGGGGGGTTTAAAGGGGACAGTGGTGGGGACAATGTGGGGAAGGTGGTGGGGAAGTTTAAGGGGACAATGGTGGGAACAGTGATGGCGACGGTGGTGGGGACGATGTTGGGGACAATGGTGGGAACGTTTAAGGGGGTGGTGGTGGGGACGACAGTGGAGAGGATGACGGTGGAGAGGATGACGGTGAGGACAATAGTGGGGACATTTAAGGGTACGATAGTAGGGACGGTGGTGGGGACGCTTAAGGGTACACTGGGACAGTGGTGTGGACAATGGTGGGGATGTTTAAGGGGACGGTGGTTGGGGCGACGTGGAGGGGACAACGGTGGGGACAATGGTGGGGGCGATTGAGGCGACAGTGGTGGGGACGATGGTGGGGACAGTAGTGGGGACAGTGGTGGGGACGACGGTGGGGATGGTGGTAGGGACAGTGGTTGGGATGTTTAAGGGGACAGTGGAGGAGATGCTGGTAGGGACGACGGTGGAAGGGACAACAGTGGAGGGGATGACGGTGTGGACAATGGTGGGGACGGTGGTGGGGACGACATGGAGGGGACGGTGGTCAGGGCGACGTGGAAGAGACGGCGGTGGGGTCAATGGTGGGGACAGTAGTTGGGACAGTGGTGGCGACGATGGTGGAGAACTGCAGCCTCTAGTGGTCGGTAGAGGAACTGCAGCCTCTAGTGGTAATTAGAGGAACTGCAGCCTCTAGTGGTCAATAGAGGAATTTCAGCCTCTAATGGTCATTAGAGGAACTGCAGCCTCTAGTGGTCAGTAGAGGAACTGCAACCTCTAGTGGTCAGTAGAGGAACGAGGAACTGCAGCAGCCTCTAGTGGTCAGTAGAGGTCAGCAGCCTCTAGTGGTCAGGTAGAGGAACGGCAGCTCTAGTGGTCAGGTAGAGGAACTGCAGCCTCTAGAGACTGCAGCCTCTAGTGGTCGGTAGAGGAACTGCAGCCTCAGTAGAGGAACTGCAGCCTCTAGTGGTCAGGTCAGGTAGAGGAAAGCCCTCTAGTGTCAGTAGAGGAACTGCAGCCTCTAGTGGTCGTAGAGGAACTGCAGCCTCTAGTGGTCGGTAGAGGAACTGCCTCTAGTGGTCGGTAGAGGAACTGCAGCTTCTAGTGGTCAGTAGAGGAACTGAAAAAGCCTCTAGTGGTCAGTAGAGGAACTGCAGCTCTAGTTGTCAGTAGAGGAACTTTCTCAGTGGTCGGTAGAGGAACTGCAGCCTCTAGTGGTCAGTAGAGGAACTGCAGCCTCTAGTGGTCGGTAGAGAACTGCAGCCTCTAGTTGGTCAGTAGAGGAACTGCAGCCTCTAGTGGTCGGTAGAGGAACTGCAGCTTCTAGTGGTCGGTAGAGGAACTGCAGCCTCTAGTTGGTCAGTAAGAGGAACTGCAGCCTCAGTGGTCTAGTGGTCAGTAGAGGAACTGCAGCCTCTAGTGGTCGGTAGAGGAACTGCAGCCTCTAGTGGTCAGTAGAGAACTGCAGTGTCAGAGGAACTGCAGCCTCTAGTGGTCGGTAGAGGAACTGCAGCTTCTAGTGGTCAGTAGAGGAAATGCAGCCTCTAGTGGTCAGTAGAGGAACTGCAGCCTCTAGTGGTCAGTAGAGGATCTGCAGTTCCTCGACTGACCAGTAGAGGAATTTCAGCCTCTAGTGGTCGGTAGAGGAACTGCAGTCTCTAGTGGTCCGTAGTGGAACTGCAGCCTTTAGTGGTCAGTAGAGGAACTGCAGCCTCTAGTGGTCGGTAGAGGAACTGCAGCTTCTAGTGGTCAGTAGAGGAACTGCAGCCTCTAGTGGTCAGTAGAGGAAATGCAGCCTCTAGTGGTCAGTAGAGGAATTTCAGCCTCTAGTGGTCGGTAGAGGAACTGCAGCTTCTAGTGGTCAGTAGAGGAACTGCAGCCTCTAGTGGTCAGTAGAGGAATTTCAGCCTCTAGTGGTCAGTAGAGGAACTGCAGCCTCTAGTGGTCAGTAGAGGAATTTCAGCCTCTAGTGGTCAGTAGAGGAACTGCAGCCTCTAGTGGTCGGTAGAGGAACTGCAGCCTCTAGTGGTCAGTAGAGGAACTGCAGCCTCTAGTGGTCTGTAGAGGAACTGCAGCCTCTAGTGGTCAGTAGAGGAACTGCAGCCTCTAGTGGTCTGTAGAGGAACTGCAGCCTCTAGTGGTCAGTAGAGGAACTGCAGCCTCTAGTGGTCTGTAGAGGAACCTCAGCCTCTAGTGGTCAGTAGAGGAACTGCAGCCTCTAGTGGTCTGTAGAGGAACTGCAGCCTCTAGTGGTCAGTAGAGGAACTGCAGCCTGCAGCTGCAGCCTCTAGTGGTCTGTAGAGGAACTGCAGCCTCTAGTGGTCAGTAGAGGAACTGCAGCCTCTAGTGGTCTGTAGAGGAACTGCAGCCTCTAGTGGTCTGTAGAGGATCTGCAGCCTCTAGTGGTCTGTAGAGGAACTGCAGCCTCTAGTGGTCTGCAGAGGAACTGCAGCCTCTAGTGGTCTGCAGAGGAACTGCAGCCTCTAGTGGTCTGTAGAGGAACTGCAGCCTCTAGTGGTCGGTAGATGAACCGCAGCCTCTAGTGGTTTGTAAAAGGAACTGCAGCCTCTAGTGGTCGGTAGAGGAACTGCAGGATGTCGTTGTTTGTCCCTCAGCTGATCAGATGTGGTCACAGAGGTAAACAGCTGGACTCCCAGCAGCCACCAGGGGGCAGCCAGGATGTGTTTGGTTCCCGTCGGTTTTTGATGACATCATCTGGTTAGAGTAATGCTGCCTTTAGGGTTTAAAAGTCTTTTTTTAAAAAGTTTTAATGAGCAGAGTTGAACAGTGGTATTTCTTTCTTAAAGGGGGCGGAGCTTGAGCCGCCTGGACTCTACCTGCATGAACCTGTTTCTGTCATCTTCATGTCTCCTCCTGGTCGTCCTCTCCCTGATCTGCCCCCACTAGCTCTTTCTTAAAGGGGGCGGAGCTTGAGCGCCACCTGCAGTCTAAACGTCCACGTTCCCCTGTTAGTTTGATGTTTTTAGAAAGGACATAAAATCAGTCTCAGAGAAGAAACCTGAGTCCGGTTGGTAGTTTTCCGAGCTTCTCTGGAGGACAGGGTCTTGGTTCTGATTCTGGTGCTCTGTGCCAGGTTAATTTACGACGCCATGAGCGGTGCCAGCCCGCTCCATAAATCATGTTTATACCCGGCTTTAGGAGTAATTAGCAGCCAGAGAGGTTGGGTTCAGACCGGAGCTCCTGGCAGCAGGAAAGCGTCTCTGGTGGATTGTAACCGGAGCCAGTTCTGGTTCTGGTCCACTGTTTGTCTTTCCCGTCCTCCGGAGTGCTGTCTGGTGGCGGTGTGATGGATGAACAGAAGTGATTGGATTATAGGAAGCTGCAGAGTAAACTGGGTAAACTGGAGTTGAAGCCTGACAGAGCAGCTGGAGGACCTTGCGCTCTGACGACGAGGTTTGTGTTGGCGCCGGTCGGGACAGAAGCCTGACTGCAGTAACACAGGACGCTGTTGTTTTCTGTCTGGAGCTGCAGTTTAAAGACCAGCGGAGGAACCGTCGGACTAATGAAGCTCAGAGCTGCAGGCCAGGAACTCTGATCTTCATCCTCCTTCAGGAGCAACCATTTCTTCTGCCTGAAACCGAGTCAGAACCGCCTGAACGTCTCCAGAACACGATCCAGGAAGTTGCAGTTCTTCTGTGAATGAAGACCAGTCCAGCGAATGTTGCATCTTAAGGTGATTTAAGGTTCATCTGCTGGACAGGGCTCCTCCAGATCATCATCCCTCCACCACTGTGCTTCAGTGGTCTTCTGGTTTCCTCCAAACATGGTTCTGGTCTCTGGTCTCGTCTGTCCAGAGTCTGCTGGTTTGTTCAGATGCAGCTTAATCCGTGTTTCCATGTTGCTTTTTGTTTTTTAGACAGAAAAGGGATTTCTCCTGGATCCCTGGCTGCTTCCCTGCAGCTCAGCATCATGCTGACGTTGTTTTGGTCCGCTTTGATGCTACCGCTAGAACCAGAACACGGACCTGCATGAGCACCATGTGACCATCAGCTCTCAGGCAGAGCAGGAGCTGGAGACGCAGCAGCCCTCAAAACACCGAGCGCCAATCTGTCCTCCATCACCACTGCACAGACAGCAGAGACACACAAGCCTGGGACAAGTCTGGCACAAGCCTGGGACAAGCCTGGGACAAGCCTGGGACAAGCCTGGGACAAGTCTCGTACAAGCCTTGGACAAGCCTAGGACAAGCCTGGGACAAGCCTGGGACAAGCCTGGGACAAGTCTGGGACAAGCCTGGGACAAGCCTGGGACAAGCCTGGGACAAGCCTGGGAAGCTGGGACAAGCCTGGGAGAAGCCTGGAAATCCTGGAAAGCCTGGGACAAGCCTAGAACAAGCCTGGGACAACTCTGGCACAAGTCTGGGACAAGCCTGGGACAATCCTTAGACAAGCCTTGGACAAGCCTGGGACAACTCTGGCACACGTCTGGGACAAGCCTGGGACAAGTCTGGCACAAGCCTGGGACAGTCCTTAGACAAGCCTGGGACAAGTCTGGGAGAAGCCTGGGACAATCCTGGGACAAGTCTGGGACAAGCCTGGGACAACTCTGGAACAAGTCTGGGACAAGCCTGGGACAATCCTTAGACAAGCCAGGGACAAGCCTGGGACAAGCCTGGGACAACTCTGGCACACGTCTGGGACAAGCCTGGGACAAGTCTGGGACAAGTCTGGGAGAAGCCTAGGACAAGCCTGGGACAATCCTGGGACAAGTCTGGAACACGTCTGGGAGAAGCCTGGGACAATCCTGAGACAAGTCTGGGACAAGCCTGGGACAAGTCTGGGACAAGCCTGGGACAAGCCTGGGACAAGTCTGGAACAAGCCTGGGACAATCCTGGGACAATCCTGGGACAAGTCCTGGGACAAGCCTGGGACAATCCTTGGACAAGCCTGGGACAAGCCTTGGACAAGCCTGGGACAATCCTGGGACAAGTCTGGAACAAGCCTGGGACAAACCTTGGACAAGCCTGGGACAATCCTGGGACAAGTCTGGGAGAAGCCTAGGACAAGCCTGGGACAATCCTGAGACAAGTCTGGGACAAGCCTGGGACAAGCCTGGGACAAGTCTGGGAGAAGCCTGGGACAAGTCCTGGGACAAGCCTGGGACAATCCTGGGACATGCCGTTCAGCCAGTCCCTGAGGACAGGAACCTGCCACAGGCCTGTGATGAATGTCCCTCCCACGGTTTGAAATGTCCTATGTACTGCACAAAAACAGCCCAGACCGTCCAACGAGCAGGTGCACCTAGAAAATAAAGACCGCTAAACCTTCTGGGACTCAACACCTCCCTCTGTAACTGGATCCTGGGCGTTCGAACTGGTAGACCTCAGGCAAACCACTGACTCAGCCCAGGTGTCCCACAGGGCTGTGTGCTCAGCCCACTTGTCTTTACACCGCTGACCCACGACTGCACTACCTGATGACACAACTGTGGTGGTCTCATCTGGGCGTCCACGTCCCACAGAGGACAGAGGCCGCCACAGCGTCTCCGTTTCCTCCTCAGCACCTCCTACAGGAGAACCTGCAGACTTTAGGGCGCTATCTTGACCGGGATGCTCTTGTGAAAACAGATTTTTAATCTCGATGTGCCTTTCTTGGTTAAATAAATAAAAACCAAATACACCGGTTCATACTGCTGGACTCTTAACGTCTAACGCTAACGTCTAGCGCCTTCAGGCGCTCAGATGGAGCTCTGGGGTTCTTTGTCTTCCTCCGTCTGACTGGGACGTCCTGTCCAGGTGATTGACAGCTGAGTCGCTGACACCCACATCCTGAAAATCAAAGCACCAACAAAATAAATCCATAATCTAATCCTGAAGCAACTTCAGTAAAGCTGTGTTTTTTTGGTTTTTTTGTATTTATTTTAGGACGCTGAGCTTCTCCTGGTTGTTGAAAGAAATAAACACGCCATGCTTTACTTGCATTCATGTGTTTGGTTGTGGTAGAAGAATAAACCCTGCAGGGGTCTGCTGACCACCACATTCAGCCCAGAAAAACTCAGTCAGAACTGCTTTTGAAGGAAATGTGGCTTTTTTCTAACCTCTGACTTGTGTGGAATTCAGGACTGTTGACATTTGTGAGTTTGAAGCCTCCAGCAGGGATCCAGAACCACCGACATCAGGTGCACCTGATGTGAGCCAACTTACAAGCAGCGACTCTTCCAGCTCATGGAGCAGCTCAAGAAGGAGAAGCTGGTTTAAGTCATACCTATCTGACAGGTTCCAGTTCGTCCATGTTAATGACGTTTCTTCTACACGGACTAGGGTCTGCTATGGCGTCCCACAGGGTTCAGTTCTGGGACCAATCCTTTTCACTTTATACATGCTGCTCTTGGTAAGAATTATCCAGAGCCATGGCATAAACTTTCATTGCTACGCTGATGATACGCAGCTGTACTTATCTATGAAATCAGAGGAAACAAAACCTTTGGCTAAACTTCAAGGGTGTCTTAATGACATTAAGTCCTGGATGTCCTCTAACTTTTTGCTTCTAAACTCGGATAAAACAGAGGTTATTGTCTTTGGTCCCAAACACCTGAGGAATGGATTTTTGATCAGGATATGTCGATTTAAGCAGCAGAATAATCAGGTTTGTCAGACAGCCTTTTTTTCATCTCTGAAATATCTCCAAGATTAGGAGCATCCTCTCCCAGGGTGATGCTGAAAAATTAATCCACGCGTTTGTCAGTTCTTAGACTGGATTACTTGTAATACGCTGTTAGCAGGATGTCCGAAAAGCTCGCTGAATAGCCTCCAATTGATCCAGAACGCAGCAGCGAGGGTGCTGACAGGAATCCGTTAGCGAGATCACATCTCTCCCGTGTTAGCCTCCCTCCATTGGCTTCCCGTGAAATTTAGAATTGAGTTTGAAATTCTGCTTCTCGCATATAAGGCCCTTAATGGCCTAGCTCCGCGCTATTTACAAGACTTGATAGCACGTTATGCTCCTAATAGAGCTCTCCGCTCTCAGAGTGCAGGATTACTCGTCGTTCCTAGAATATCTAAAAGTAGGTTTGGAGGACGGGCCTTCTGGTACCAGGCACCTTTTTTATGGAACCAGCTACCATTTTGGGTTCAGGAGGCTGATACCATCTCCATCTTTAAAACTAAACTGAAAACTTTGTGTTCATAAGCTACAGTTAGTCTAAACTATAGTTCTAGGGCTAATAGTTATAGCTACAGTTGGTCTAAACTATAGTGTGTAGGCGCTAATAGTTATAGCTACAGTTGGTCTAAACTATAGTGTGTGGGGCTAACAGTTATAGCTACAGTTTAGTCTAAACTATAGTGTGTAGGCGCTAATAGTTATAGCTACAGTTAGTCTAAACTATAGTGTGTAGGGGCTAATAGTATAGCTACAGTTAGTCTAAACTATAGTGTGTGGGGCTAATAGTTATAGCTACAGTTAGTCTAAACTATAGTGTGTAGGGGCTAATAGTTATAGCTACAGTTGGTCTAAACTATAGTGTGTGTGGGGCTAATAGTTTATAGCTACAGTTTAGTCTAAACTATAGTGTGTGGGGGCTAATAGTTATAGCTACAGTTTAGTCTAAACTATAGTGTGTGTAGGGCTAATAGTTATAGTTGGTCTAAACTATAGTGTGTAGGGCTAATAGTTATAGTACAGTTAGTCTAAACTATGTGTGTAGGGGCTAATAGTTATAGCTACAGTTAGTCTAAACTATAGTGTGGGGGCTAATAGTTATAGCTACAGTTAGTCTAAACTATAGTTGTGTGGGGGCTAATAGTTATAGCTACAGTTAGTCTAAACTATAGTGTGTAGGGGCTAATAGTTAGCTACAGTTGGTCTAAACTATAGTGTGTAGGGGCTAATAGTTATAGCTACAGTTAGTCTAAACTATAGTGTGTAGGGGCTAATAGTTATAGCTACAGTTAGTCTAAACTATAGTGTGTAGGGGCTAATAGTTATAGCTACAGTTGGTCTAAACTATAGGTGTAGGGCTAATAGTTATAGCTACAGTTTAGTCTAAACTATAGTGTGTAGGGGCTAATAGTTATAGCTACAGTTGGTCTAAACTATAGTGTGTAGGGGCTAATAGTTATAGCTACAGTTAGTCTAAACTATAGTGTGTAGGGCTAATAGTTATAGCTACAGTTGGTCTAAACTATAGTGTGTAGGGGCTAATAGTTATAGCTACAGTTGGTCTAAACTATAGTGTGTAGGGGCTAAGTTATAGCTACAGTTGGTCTAAACTATAGTTGTGGGGGCTAATAGTTATAGCTACAGTTAGTCTAAACTATAGTGTGTAGGGGCTAATAGTTATAGCTACAGTTAGGTCTAAACTATAGTGTGTAGGGGCTAATAGTTTAGCTACAGTTAGTCTAAACTATAGTGTGTAGGCGCTAATAGTTATAGTTAGGGGCTAATAGTTATACAGTACTACAGTTGTCTAACTATAGTGTGTAGGGGCTAATAGTTATAGCTACAGTTGGTCTAAACTATAGTGTGTAGGGGCTAATAGTTATAGCTACAGTTAGTCTAAACTATAGTGTGTAGGGGCTAATAGTTATAGCAGTGTCTAAACTATAGTGTGTAGGGGCTAATAGTTATAGCTACAGTTAGTCTAAACTATAGCGTGTAGGGGCTAATAGTTATAGCTACAGTTAGTCTAAACTATAGCGTGTAGGGGCTAATAGTTATAGCTACAGTTAGTCTAAACTATAGTGTAGGGCTAATAGTTATAGCTACAGTTAGTCTAAACTATAGTGTGTAGGGCTAATAGTTATAGCTACAGTTAGTCTAAACTATAGCGTGTAGGGGCTAATAGTTATAGCTACAGTTGCTAAACTATAGTGTGTAGGGGCTAATAGTTATAGCTAGCAGTTAGTCTAAACTATAGTGTGTAGGGCTAATAGTTTATAGCTATAAAGTTGTATAGATCTAATTGTATAGACTCAGACTAGAGTATCAAGATATATATATATATAGATAGATATATATATAGATAGATAGATAGATAGATAGATAGATAGATAGATAGATAGATAGAATAGATAGATAAAAACAACACTCGCCAACATGATCTGCTGAGTGGTGTCTCCACTGCTCTTCTCCCTTTCCTTCCTCCTCCAGCTCATTCCATACTTAATTAGCAGCACCTCGTTACTGTAGCTGTGCTCTATATTCATTGCTTTCCTGTAGTTTGTTGTGCTGTTCTGCCCCCCCCCCTTTTTTTTCTCTCTGTGTTTTTGCAGGCCAGAGTTTCCTGAGTTTCATGCCGACTTGCAGTTCCCTCCTCTGTCCATCCCAGCGTTTACCTCCACCTGTGTGTGTAGGTGTGTTCAGGGTGTCGGTTGCCGTGGTGACCGGTGATCTAGTCCTCTGACCATCTCACCTCAGTGCTGCTACCTGCATCTGTTTATGGAGTCATTTCA